>CAJRST010002224.1:18547323-18560895 GCA_907169785.1 Menidia menidia | reverse complement strand
GGGGGGGGGGGGGGGGGGGGGGGGGGCCCCCCCCCCCCCCCCCCCCGGCGGACGCCCGCGGGGCACCGACCTGTCTCTTGATGGACACCAGCTGACCGTCCAGCTGCCTGATGAACCCCTGGGCCGTGGAGGACGACAGCGACACCACGTCCTGCTGGCTCAGGAACATGCCGCGGGGGGGGCGCTTCTTCATGCGCTGGGACGCTTTGCCCCCCATCTGCTGGGACACGGAGACACGCGGGCGACTACAACCGGTCCGCTCGCAGATGAAAGGGTTAGGAGCCCGGGACATGTCCCGGGTGGATTCCACAGGTACGTTACGCGCCCAGGAAATGACCACGCGGTTGGCCAGAGTCCGAGCAGGACACGCCCGGCACCTGTAGCTAGCCTGTGCGTTTTGAACAGAGCACATGGACTTGCGGCAGGCTGGTAGATGCCGCCATCTAGTGGTGGAAGGTAGGTATTAAACCCTTTTTTTTTCTATTTTCTTCTTACAGTGAGGCTAAAGAAGGGCTTGGGCTGAAAGCCCGGACATCTCAGGAATGAACGAGTCGAGAGGAAGCTACAGAATTCCATATAGAACTTTCAGTAGGTTTTTTCTTTTCTAACACGAGTCCAAAAGTCAAATCTAAACGTTGCTGAGCGATCAATACGAAGATCACCGTTTTTAGCTGGATGACTTAAACCTTGCTCCCTTATGGAGAAAGATGTCCGCCGATGCCCTGAGGACTAATTTCTCCTGAGAGCTTTTCCATGAGAAAAAGGCCTCCAACAAAATCAGTTTGCCATACCCCCATCACAGTTGTTAGAAACTGATAGAAGTGAAAGAGCAGCCTGTGGTCAACGTGAACAAGTTTCTGTTAGCCCGACTACTGAGATGCCCCTCTTCCTTAACGTGCACGGCTCAGGGACGGCATGCTATATCGAGTCTCATTTCTGAACTTAACACCGGCGAGTTCTGCGAATGCTTCGATTTCTAGAGTTCGGATTTTGACCAAAAGCAAACTGGGCCAGACCAGGGATGTGTCGCTATCGGTTTTTGTTCACTTTTTGCAAAAGGTGGCAGCGCTCTTACCTTTAGGCCGGTGGCTGGTTTCACCTCTGGCCTCTCTGATCCCGCGCTCACCTGAAAGCAGCGATTAATCTGAGTGAGTCGGGTAGGGCCCGGTTAAACGACGGTCTGGAGGTAGTGGCGTGCAGCCTACCTCCTTCTTCTCATCTTTAGTGGAATCAAACTCCGGGTCGCTGGGAGGATTCCCGTTGGCGTCCTCCACTTCGTCATCACTGCGGACACAGAGCTTCGTCTCAAGCCGACACATCTCGGGAGTTAATGTGACACTTCGCACCCACCCGTGCGGGGATTTAACTCACCTGTCCCCTCTGTCGCGCTTATGTTTGCGGGTCTGTCGGTCCATCAGACTGGTTTTACTGCGACTCTTCTTCCACGAGTAGTAGAACCGGACTAGGCTGGCCATGGACTTGTCGGGTAGCTGCACACAGACGGCCCCGGTGAGTCATTGGGGGGCCGGTGGTCAGGATTTCGCACACACAGAGAGAGAGAGAGGCTGTACCCGTACCATCTGCTGGATGCGGTGGAAGGTCTTGCCGTGGAAGCTGAAGGCCTGCTCGAACAGGACCCGGTCCTCCACCGTCCACTCGTCGGGGAACGGCGTGAAGTTGGGCAGGTCGGCCAGAGATTTCTCGATGTTGTGTTTGTGCCAGAACAGCATCCCCAGAGCCTGGAACAGGGAGGCAGGAGAAGGGACGGGACGTGTTGAGCCTGTAGATCACGTGATCAGCAGACCTAGCTCTTTGGTGATCAACAGAGTTTTTACTGTTCTCCACAGGAGTTTCGCAGTTATTTCAATGCTTTTACAAAAACCTGCACTTTCTCTTACCTCACTAACCCTTCTAACCAGCCATTCCACAGTTTAGGATGTCTACCCTGATGTCTACAGCTTTGTGAGAAGAACATGCCATCTGTGTGAAGAGTGGCTACTGATATCAAATGGATGCATAAACAAGTTAAATCTAATTTTTTGCTCTGTGTCACCAGGTTTTATGAGCGTGTCAGAACTCCAACACCCACTAACAGTGTTAGGAAAGAAAGGAAAGTAAGACATGGCGAAATATGTTTGACTCAATGCGTCTGAAAGGCAACTATTCGTTAGCTGGTGGTTGTGGGGAAAAACTATTCGGGGGCGAACAAACCTGTTCCATGTTGTAGCCGTGCTTCTCTTTAGCGATGGAGATGTACTCGTCCACTGAAAGAAAACACAGGATCAGCACAACTCCGGCCTCTGGCCTTAGACTCGGGAGGTTTGGGACTTAGTAGGACGGCGGAGTGTTCAGTTCGTGCTTACACTGAGTCTGGTTCAGGCAGCTGCTGGGGATCCAAACCAGCATGCCCAGGTTCTCCCTGAGGTGAGCTGCCTTGGCTACTTCTGCAAAAACAAAGGCAAAATACAAGAGAAACATTAGAAAAAGGCTCATTTATTTACATAGCTCCACTCCAGAACCTTTTTGAATCCCACCATTTCAACCCAAGTGATACCCGTGCTGCTTTAGGGCTAGGGTTAAGAGTTCTAGCTGGTCTGGTTTTCCACAGCCACAGAGCCACATCATTTTGTCCCGTTAACCGTCTCCTCCAAAACATTTTGCCTCCACTGTATCCTGAACATCTGGAGAGGGCCCCGGGGCAAAGGTGGCCTCACCTATATGGTTCTTAAACACGGTATTTGTTGAATTTGGTTGGTTTTTGTGAGGAATGACAGAGGATGGCAGTCCTAAGTGGTGTTTAGAATGGCGATCGCACCCAGTTTCAAAGTGCCATTCAACAAAATGCAGCAGAAAACGTTAATAAATGCTTGCCAAAACTCCCTAAAAAGTCCTGTCGGAGTCACCTACCTGGAATACGACTTCACATCCTCGTGGCTAAGTTTCGATTGCTTTCTCTTGAATTTTGAAAACGGTTGCTACGTAGGCCAGTCTAACTGGTTTCTACAACCCAACACAATAAGGATTCTTTCCCTTGGCATAAGCGTAGGGCAGCTTTTTCTGTGTGTGGGCCAGAGCTTTGGTCTGTGGAAATAAAAAAAGAAACCGGCCCCAGGTTCGGTTCTTTCTGCCTTTTTTGGCACATTTTAAGGTGTAAAGACAAAAAGCAGGGAACAGGTCAGAAAATAACAGAACAAAGACAAATGAGGACACTGACCAAACCCCAAAGAACCCAAAGATGACGCGGCCCCTCTTGTTCGGGGTTTCGCCGCTAATGACGAGGAACACTGTCTGAGTCAGATGCCCGACAACTCCCCGGCTAAGAAACCAAACTAATTAAAGAGACATTGCACGCCACACACATCAGCCGCTCCATTTCTTTAAAGAGAAAACTGGAAGAATATAGCAGGCAGGAAGATGATGATAAAATAAAATAAAATCCAGTAAAAGTGAAATAGTTTTTGTTTGGAAATGATGTGCAGAGTATAAAGGCTCGTTGTCCATTATGTTATGAGTTTTGGAGGAGAGTCATTCTTTTTTTTTTTAATGTTATTCCATTTTGACCCCTTATTGTCTACATTTTGTAGGGATGGCCTGACAGAATGGTCTGAGAACCCCTGCCCCTCACACATCCCACCACAGAGATTCAACTCAATTCAATTCAATTTTATTTATATAGCGCCACATCACAACAACGGTTGTCTCAAAGCGCTTTCCAAACAGAGCAGGTCAGACCCTACTCTGAAGATAATCACAGAAACCCAACAATTCCCACCATGAGCAAGCACTAGGCGACACAGGCAAGGAAAAACTTCCTTTTAACAGGCAGAAATGAGAGTCCCTACTCTGAAGTTAACTACAGAAACCCAACAATTCCCACCATGAGCAAGCACTAGGCGACACAGGCAAGGAAAAACTTCCTTTTAACAGGCAGGAACCTGGAGCAGAACCATGGCTCAGGGTGGGCGGCCCAGTTAGCTCTGTTGGACGCAGAGCTAACTGTAGTTACAAACTGGATGTACAACATCGGCCCTGCCTTTATGAGAGCTGTCTGGGGGTGAGCATATGAAGCCACACTCCTTAAATCCTACACCACACACCATCTTTCCCCACATTAGTGCTTCAAGTGGGAAAACTCTATTCACTGCTTCTCTCCCGTTCTAGATTTGGAACCAACTGGTCGGATGCTGCTGTGATGATGCCACAGATGGTGATAAATCCATGCATCACCCACAGGGAGGACGCTGTCTTGTCACAGAGGGGAAACTAATCCATTAAAGCAAAGACAAACAAAGGAAAACCCCTCACAATAATAAGTGGACTACATGGCTGCTCTCGTGAGGGAATGCGTCTTCGTTCCAACCCATCAGCGGATTCAGAAAATAAAACCAAGTCCAAACCTGGAAGAGGCGCCGTGGGCTTTTTCTACAAACTTGTCATTGTGCTCGGCGTGTTCGAGGCTACCACTCCACCTCCATGATGCCGTGCTGTGCTCGGAGCCTTACCCGGGTCGAAGTCCGGAACCACGGCCTGGTACTGCGTTCCGACCCGCATTCCTCCTCCACCTGAGCGCCCAAAAAAAAAAAAACGGGGACACAAAGGGGACCGTGAGCGACCCCCGTTCCCGCGAGTACACGTCGTCAGCCCCCGCGGAGCGACCGAGGCTACCCACCATGCTCCTCGTCGCTGCTGGAGCCCGAACTTCCTTCTTCCCAGCAGCTGTTGGTGCTGCTTCCATTACCGGACAGGGTCTTCCCCCCGGCGGTGGCCGCGGCTCCGGGGCCGCCGGCGCCCGCCGGGGCCCGGCCCCTCCGCTTCCCCAGGGCCTCCGGGTTCCGCTCCAGCATCGCCGGCATCGGGAAGGACGAGGGTGGGGGGGGGGGGGGGCAGCCCGCCAGCTGCTAAATCACTTCCCAGTTAGCCTGTTAGCTTAGCTCTCCGGAGGCGGAGAGAGGCCGGCCCAGCGGCTCCCCGGGGGGGGCTAAAGCTAAAAGGTCTGGGCCCGGGCGAGAAAAACAAGCTCCAGGGCTCGCCGCTTCAAAAGTTTCAGCCGAAGATCAGCGCCCTGCGGCTCATGGGGGGGATGCTAACGGCTAACCGAGGCTCTCCGACGGGGGGTTCGAAAAAGTTTCGGGACCCGCTGCCTGAACCGGGCAGGGCCAGACGAAAGCGGACCGGACCGACGGCGAGAGACTGGCACGGCCCCCGTACGAGAGTCAGAACCGCCGGTTCCGCAGCCAATTCGGGTTCCGAGAGGAGCCGGAGCCGTCGGACTGATCGATATCGGCGGAGGGACCCGACTGGAGCTCTACCGCCCCCTCAGGCCAATGGCGGAACTGCCACCAGAACCGCGGCGGGCTCGTGCGAAGAGCATGAAAGAAAACGGGCTCGCGAGAGTCCCGAAGCTTCTTTGTCTAATTTCCACACGCCCGGAGTTACCCGCCAATGAGCTGGAAATTCAAACGTCTCCATAAATATGGCATTTCTAGACAATAGCGTGGGTTTATTTCCATTGAGTAAAACGGTGCTGGCATTTGCCATTTCAGCAGACTCACTGACATCACTGTTCCCACATTTATTGACAAGTTTGACCGGCTTTGACCTATTCGAGCTTCTAGTGCTTCGATACAAAGAACGCCTTCCGCTTTAAATAAAAATTATTCCAACATTTCATGCCTTTATAAATATCCAGCCCCCTAAAACAGAATATGTGACTGACTTTGGCGGCTTATTGTGTTCTTACCGAACACAATAACGCCCTAGCTTATTGTGTTCTTACCGAACACAATAAGCTAGCTAACTGTGACTGTACTGTATATACAGGTTTTAGGAGCCAGCTCCAGCCTCAGTCCCTCGACTGAAGGCAGAGTGTCCACTATCTGCTCTAATAACTGCTTTACACAGCTACAGGCTGAAACAATTATCTCTCAAACGTACTTTCTGGTGTGTTGCGCTGTCTCGTTGGCGCCATTGGGGTTTTAGGTTTGCCAATCGTTAGTAGACAGCCGGGTTTTTAGTACGGAGCCTCCCCCAGTTTGCTTCTCTCTACCAATTTCTCCTGACTTTAAAATGTAACTCCAAGGCAGGAGGGTTTTGAAGGGGATCGTTAAACAGTGTGGTTATTATTAATAAGTCATTCCAACAGTACCTGAAAACCAGTGTCTTCCCTAGCTGCCCCATTACCTTCCCTGGCCTCCAGCAGAATCTGGAGGTAATCAGACACCTTCTCCAAGCCAATTAATTAATTGATATTCACCTGAAGCCCAGAGAAAGAGCTACATGGAAAGCAAGGGGCCTCTGACTGGGTCAGTATCACTAGAAAGTGCCTTCTAGACTTCCTCCGTTCCAAAAAGAAGGACATATATTCAATTTCATAAAGATTCTATAGAGTTTTTTTTCCAATTCCTTTGAGGTTCCTTTTCTTCCTGGTCTCCTCTTGGTTCCTACCCCCATTTCCAAAGCCACTGACAGCGGGCTACCCAAACTGAGCAGAACGGGTCCTGTTAGAGGCCCCGTTTGAGCCCGAGTGGAGCAGATTGAATGGTGGGTGTTCCTCAAGGGCCCTACAGGGGCAAACGCATTTTGTGACTGTGACAAAACCCACACATGAGCTCCAAAAAGAGGGTCACACCTAGGTTCCACCTATGACACGATGTGGCCCAGTTTTGGGTTCTTATTTTATTGTTGTAGTTGTTGGGCCACAACTACAACATTAGAAATACTCAGCTACATGCTATTAGCTACAATAAGCATAGAGGATTTACATAGAATACACAAAAAGCCAATATATTGATACCTCACCGGCTGCATTCATTCTAGAGGAATTAGACAATTTTTATACAGCTTGTTCTCACATAAGACACCGTCTGCAAACTTCTAATGATTATGGCAGACCTTTTGCAGACATGCCAGGTAGCTCTTTGAATAGTTCTATTACACATCAAGGTGAGTTTTCTTTTGTTTTTAACTCAGTACAATTACAAATAAGAAAAACACAACGACATCAACAAAGCGCAATTACAAAATTGTGCAGAAGAAGAGAGGGCGTAAGTTGAGGGGAGCTAGGACCCAGGGAAAATAGTTTCTTGGCCACTGGATAGAGGGACACAATATAAGGTGACACAGTTTCCGTTTCGTTTGAATCGGAGGGGATGCTGCTCGGAAAGCAAAGCTTGTCAAACCGGCCACACACCTCCAGCTGTTTGACTTAAACTGCCGAGGAAAAAATGCGCAAAACAAGCTTCATTGGAGGATCTGATGTCTACTGTTGTAGCTGTTTTTATCCCACTGTATAAGTAATTTAGGAAAGACGTACCCTATTTTGGCCCTTTACCAATCACCTGACACTTTAAGGCAATGTTTTACTTTTCTTTGTTTTATTAATATGTATGTTTACAGTGTATTTTGAGTTTTATACAGCAGTATTGGTGATAATTTGATGGTCCATTCAAATATTTGCCAATCTTTTCTTTCCAGTCACCAGCAAACGCTTAATTTCTTACTCAGTATCTCAAATAAATTGGCTGAATGACTACAATATCTTCTAGTTCCAGAATCCCGTGTTAATCCTATTCTAGTCTAGTTTTATTTCCCTTCTTAAAGTAGCATTTCCGTGTGAGTGGGACTAGTACATAAATAAGGAGCAGCACCGGTGAGGATGATGAGGAATTTTCCGGAGAGGGAGGGAGATCGAGCCACACACCCAAAGCAGAACTGGTTCATGACAGAACAATTGGTATCCTATCAACAGTTACAGATACAAGGTAGCTAGCAGCAAAAGGGTTCCTGGTTTGAGTTCCCTTTCTGTGTGGAGTTTGCATGTTCAGCACAGGTTCTTCCTGTGTCCTCCAGCTTCCTCTCTCAGTCAAAAAACATGCATATTGGGTTCATTAGCAACCTGTAAAAGGGCCAACTCTAATTTTTTTTTTGCCAAAATAACTATTTCAAGTAAGACTTTAAAATATGAGTTAGTAACATTTAGCACAAAAACTCAAATCAGTCCCCCAAATCATGCAATTTGTTGGATTCAATCCGGTTAAGTGAGATAGTACCACTTGTATCTTTGATTTGCAATTCACAAGGAGATTGTTGAGCTAGAGTCTATGGTGTCGAAGGTTCAGAGCCGGTGGCCTGCTCTAAATTGACAGGTATGCTGAGCAAAGAATATATAATAAATTGCTTCTTTTAAAAAAAGAGGTGCTTCTGTATATAAAATGCATATTTCTTTATTTAGATGGTGTTGGAATTGTATTCAAAATTTTTCAACAGATCAGTAAACAGTTTAATTGGATTACCAACAATAACCTAATGGACAACTTCAAACCAGTTATTAATCAGCAAACTCGAAGACTCCTTAGACTCTATCGGAAAGGAAAACTGCTTTTCCACCTGAAATGGATCAACTCCTTAACCAACTGGATGAGGAAATTGATTTTACACAATAGGTTCTCATTATATTTTGGGAATTATGAATGTAAATGCATAACAACAAATTCTTTGATTCTTTTTTTTTTTATATATAAAAGTGCACTTATCTTTCCTTTTTTTTAAAATAACGAAATGGATCTAATATCCGAAAATTTGTTCATAGTGACAAACCCTCATAATAAACCCACTGTACACTAACTACCAAGATGGTGACTCGGTGGTTCTTTTTAATTCAAGGATTTTATGAAGACCAAACAGGGGTTTTTTGGATGTAGAAGAATAAAGTTGTCCGAATGTTTGCTCTGAGCATTCTATATTTTTGTAATGTTTCTTCCAACCTTTTGTTTTAGACATCTAACACCACAGCACATCAACAGCCTTGAAGGGCCTTTCCTTTGTATCTCTGTCACAGAAGCTGTTCCAGAACTGTCTTGTGAGGGACTTGTTTTTACAAAATCAAAATATATACAAAATTGTATACATATATATGTGAGAAATGGACTCCTAAGATGTAATGCTATTCATTTCTAGCTTTCTGCCCTTTTATCCCACTCCTGACTGTTTTTCCATCTTCTCATTTTTCACATTCTTTGTCTGCCCCAGTGCCTAGATACTTATTGCCAAGAGTTGCATTTTGTATTTTTTCTGCCAATGACATGATATAACTGATGTCATATGTGAGGATTTGGGGGGATAAGATGTCAAACCAAATATTTAGGATAATTTTAGAGTAAAACCCTACACTGGGCCACAGTATTTAGTGATAAATGATACTGTTGTGTTGGTTATTTGCTTTCTGTCATTACAAGGCCACTGATTCACAAGGGGAACAATATTGTACAGACTGTGTTGTAGGATAAAGATAGTTCAGGTCCTGCAAGGGTCATAAACGTTGCTGTGATTGTAGGAGAGGCTTTCGCCCTTCAGGATCTTCCTGACCTGCCGACAGCTTTTGCGTACCTTTTTTGGGCTGATCTATGCTTTGAACCTCGAATACCCAAAAGAACTGAGGTACACTTTTGAAACGCTTTCATGGAACTTGGGAAAATGATTTCTGCAACACTGACTGATCACTGACATCAGCCACAAGTTCTTGTTGTCACGTCTGGGGGAATGTCTGGTGTGTCGTCATGTCTTGATTACCTATTGTGTACACCTTAGGGATGGGAATCTTCACCACCAAGGCGATACGATACACATCTCGATACACAGCCAACGATTCGATACATTCACGATTCATGGAATTTCTAGTGATAAGATTCGATACGATTCTCCAACCTCCTGCGATCCGGTGCGATACAGAACGATCTAGATTTAAAATGCTGCGATACAGTGCGATACGATACGATACGATGCAATGCAGAAGAAAAGTACACCATGGACTACATAGTTCAAGTTATGGCACGCAAGCTAACTGTGTCTTTTATTTTGAAACAAAGGAAGTGCAACTTAGAGAGTGATTGTCTCTCTGAATGGAAACAGGGATGGAAAGAAACGCAACTAAAACTGAAAGACACGTTTCTAAAAAGTTATAATAATATAAGATAATAATCGGTTTGTATCGATGCAGGTAGTTTTATACGATGCATTTCGAGTTTATGTGCGGTTTTTACCGATGCAGACGTTTGCAAATCGATGCAACCGTATCGCACAGGTCGTTCCGATGTTCCGATACGCATCGGTGAATCTTGCCATGCCTAGTACACCTGGGGTTCCCCTCCCTCATGTGCTTAAATAGTCCTAGTTTCCCATGTCCTGTGCCCATGTGTCTTCGTATTTTCGTCTTTCTGTTTTCGTCACGTAAGGTTTGAGTTTTGTCACAGCCATGCCATAGTCTTGTTTACTTTCGTGCCATAGCCACGTTTTTTTGTCATAGCCATGTTTTGTTAATCTTGATTTGGTACTTTGCCATAGCCTTGTTTACTTTATTTGATACTTTGTGTTCATGGTCTGGTTAACCTTGCTTTGTTACTTTGCTCATAGTTTTGCCAGCCTTGTTTTGATCCTTGTCTTGACATCCACTCCTTTTGAGTGCCTTTTTTGTTCAAATAAACCCTGTTTCCACCAATCTCCGCGACTGAGTCCTGCCTAAGAACCACGCCGTGACACTTGTTGCCATTTGACCGAGGTACATCTTTTACATCTTATCCTTTCACTCTCTTCCCATTTTCTCAAGTTCCTTTTCTTCTATCTGGAGAACCCGGAGAGAACCCGCGCAGACACAGGGAGAACATGCCAACTCCACACCTGGGTCCCTCCATCTGATCTTGTCTAACTTTATTTCTTCTTGCTGAATTCACTCTCTCCTGTTCACACTCAAGCTGTGAACTGTAAAGGTCCTATTATTTTAAATCTATCCTTGTGCTCTTCAAAATCTGTTGGTATCTAACTTCTTTTATTTCTGACTCCATCACTGCCTGTCTCTTAAAATATGCATGTTCCCTTCTCACATTTAATGTGCGCCTTTTTGGATTTGCGTAAAAACATGGCTTATGTTAAGTTGAATAGTGTGTAAATCAATGAAACATACATTTTTGCCAGTACTAGTTCTGAGACTGCTCGACTTAAAAATGTGTTGTTTTATTTCAGTAAAGTTGCATTAATAATAATAATAACACATTTTATTTTGAAAAAACAGTCAAGGACACTTTACAAAGACGATCATCATTAAAACAACATTGAATCGTAAGAAAACATACAAAGTCATAAATCCATCATAAATAAAAACATCATAAATGAATGAAATAAAAATGGAATGAATAAAACTGTGCAGAATGAGGGGGAATGTTAGAGTTAGGGGGTGGTGAGGTGGGTAAGAAATTTTAAACAGTTGGGTTTGGAGTTTTGTTTTGAAAAGAGGGAGCGAGTCGGTTTTTCGTTTGTCAGATGGCAAAGAGTTCCAGAGTCGGGGAGCTGAGCGATTGAAGGACGGAGTATTAAGTATTATATACTGTTGTAGATTGCTCCACCTCGGTGACTCGCCAATTTTTCTACCTCATTGTATTTTGATGTTCATGATATGATGCATTCTAATGTGCAGTGTTTCAGCACTGTTGTCAGGTTCAGGGACTCAGCGAGGACTCAGTAGCAGAGCTAGTTTCCAAATCCAAAGTTTATTAACAAAAAGCGCACTCAAAGGAGTGGACAAAAGGCAACACAAAACGCTCCAACAACGGAGGACAAAGTACAAACTGAAAGAGGCACTCGAACCGAGGCTAAAGAGAAAAGTTTCAAAACAATACTGATGAAAGTAACAACGGAAATCTCTCACGAGGAGGCAAGGGCTGGAACAAAGTAACAAAGGAATACTCACTAGGAATAGTCGTCTAGGAGAATAACTGAAAAGCACTCTTAAGAGGCAAAATCAGTGCAAGTGACCTGAAGTGCAAGTGACCTGAAACGACATGAGGGTTATTCTTCAAAATAAAACAGGAAATGACGAGACTAGAAAAAGACGAGACGAAAAACCCCTCAACCAGGACACCTTCGTGACAACTGTTAAGTTAAGTGCTAAAACTATGACAGCTCTGGGTCACAGGACTTAAAGATATTTTGATAAAATACATTCTTTTACATTTAGACAATGCATCTGTTATTTGTACATTTGATGGTATTTTATGGGTCCTAATTGATAAGTCTGAGTTACTGTAATTAAGTGGGTACAATGTATGGATTAAAATTACTCTCCAAAACTAAATACACCTTTTCAGTATAGATACAAATTAACTTTGTCAGGGATATCTAATACTTTACAATAGAGTATCATGGTCATACCAAAGCCACAATATTACGTCTACAGAATAAAGCTCAGAAAACTTCATTCAAGGGAGTGGCAGCTAGAAATAACACATCTGGTAAACTTTGCTTTGACTACGAAAGGATCCAAGCACATGAGCAGCAAAAAAATCAGGGGAACCAAGCACTTCAAAAATACTTCAAAAGGTTTATTTATTCATCTTTTTAAATTAAAAGCATGGTAGGGCCAGATACAATCAATTTCTTTTGACAAAACTAAGAAATACCTACAACCACTGGAGACACAAAGGAAAAGGGATGGCAACCAACAGCAAGAAAAATGAAAACAAATAAATTGAACAGAGAGGCTTATGTGGGGAGGGTGAAGAGGAACTGAAGAAGAAATGTTCTTAGAAGTGAAGCATGCAGAGGCACAGGAAGCAGAAAAGGTACCAAAATGGAGGCTAAACATTGGAAATACGAGAAAAACTCAAACCCTGACCACCTGACACATGTAGAAGTAGAATTATACACACCATAAACTGGAATAACATAAAGTCTGTGTGGTTATATCTTCAAAATAGACACAGTAGTTTGTTCAATCTTTTTAAAACCCTGATAGTGACACTAATTTGATGCTGATGTTCCCAAAGATTAAGTATTTCCTTATTGGTGAAACCGAAACCAAATTAGAACTTCACAAGGTGTTCGTCGTTGCTCATATTAATGCCGGGTTGATGACAGCTTTTTTTTTTTGTAAGTTCTCAATATCCTAACATTTTTCTTCTAATGTTCCAAAGTTTTTTCGTAATTTCCAAAAAGAAAAACACATCTCACAATCTGTTCATGTATACTCCATCATAACTGATTTTTCTTCGAATGCAGATCCCAAAATTCCCAGAGGCCCCATCCACAATCGTTGTTGATTAGCGTAACTGCCATGGAAAGCAACCTTCATATGTTAATTATTTTGAATATTCAATTATAAAGGGTCAATAAATATATTGGTATTTAAAATCAAACACACATTAATCAGGAGGTAACAATTTTCAGTAAGTTCAAGTGGTTGAAATTACTTTATTGGGTTAAAAACACAAAAGAAGAACTTATTATTTTGTTCCACATTCTATGTGGAACAAAATAATTGCCAACCTATCTCAATCAATGCTCATCAGAACCCCCTAACTACCATTAATCCCTGGAGACCAATAATGTATATTCAATAACACTCCCCCAGCTCTATGGCCCATCCAGTAGGAGGAATCAGAGCCACCTTCTGTTTTTTGTTTTTCCCCCTAGTTCTTTTGTTACACCCACAGTATATTAATATCAGTTCTCCCCACCATCAGTTAGAAATTATTAAGCCTCTTGGATGGGAGGTGAAATGTCTTCTAGAAAACTTCACGTCCAGAT
>CAJRST010002224.1:18467889-18505364 GCA_907169785.1 Menidia menidia | reverse complement strand
CCCTAAGGAGGAGCCATGGTGACCATGGAAGTCTGGGCCTGTGTTCCGCAAGCTACATAGAACCATTTCAGATAGTTAGTAACTTTTCCTAAAATCCATGTTGTAGGAATCTTAACTTAAAGACCATTATTGAGTAGAGAGAAACTCTTAGTGAGGACATGAAATAAACTCTCATCAAGGGAAGGACGTGGGATTTAGCCGGTCGCTGGGTGTCAAACATGTTTTTAACAACAGTGATTATTTTGGAAAAAATAAAAAGATACACTTAAACATTTGTGTAAAACCTCTCCTAAAGAGGTTAGATTTTGCTTCCTGAAATTAGGGGTGTATTTCCCTGTAATCTGTCAAACCCAAAGAAAGATGGAGACCGTTTTGGCCAGGTTAGCATGGAAACAACACATTAAGATCAAATTTGGTCTCATCTGTTCTGGCAAAATAAATGAGTAGTTTTGTCTTTTATATTTAATAATCTAAAAGTATTTGTACTGGTTCAGTAGATGATGAGGATTTAGCAGACCAGTGATGTTTATCTAAGTGGGTTGAAGGAACATTTTTAGGGCAGAAAAAGGTTTCTAAAGCAAATTCAAATCAAATAATATATGAAAGATGTATTGTAACAACAAATATTGATCAATTATCATTATTTCCTCCACTTTTTTGAATATTTGATTTAATCAATCCAATGTTTAAAAGTGTGACGGTGAGAAAATCTCACCTTTCTTGTCTGATCATGAGAAAACTTTGACATTCACAAGGCTAGTTAAACACATGATAAGGGCTAAAGTTATTTAAATTACTCACACCTGATATTTTCCATTTTGTAAGTTTGTTGTTCCACTTGGCTCAGTGTCTGGGAGTCTTTTATTTCCTGCCAGCAATGTGACATGTCCTTATAACCGGCTGTAGTGAAATGAGAATGGAAAAAAGCTAAATGTTCCGATTGTGTTATTGTTTGTTTTAAAATATGCTGCCATGCTGCCCCTAAGGAGGAGCCATGGTGACCATGGAAGTCTGGGCCTGTGTTCCTACATAGAACCATTTCAGATAGTTAGTAACTTTTCCTAAAATCCATGTAGTAGGAATCTTAACTTAAAGACCATTATTGAGTAGAGAGAAACTCTTAGTGAGGACATTAAATAAACTCTCATCAAGGGAAGGACGTGGGATTTAGCCGGTCGCTGGGTGTCAAACATGTTTTCAACAACAGTGATTATTTTGGAAAAAATAAAAAGATACACTTAAACATTTGTGTAATACCTCTCCTAAAGAGGTCAGATTTTGCTTCCTGAAATTAGGGGTGTATTTCCCTGTAATCTGTCACACCCAAAGAAAGATGGAGACCATTTTGGGCAGGTTAGCATGGAAACACAACCCATTAGAATAAATGTTGGTCTCATCCTGTATGGGCAAAATAAATTAGTAGTTTTGGCTTTTATATTTAATAATCTAAAAGTATTTGTTTTGGTTCAATAAATTGGTAGTTTTGGCTTTCATATTTAATAATCTAAAATGTATTTGTACTGGTTCAGTAGATGACACTTCTCAAAAATAAAAGCACAAGTTAATGACAACAATAAAGTCACAAGTAAGTGTAGGGGAAATAAACCAGAGGGAAGTTGTATCATATGAGCCCCATCAGCAGTAAATAATGATTTCTAATAGAACTGTGTAACAAACAACGCTTTTCAGAACATTAATTATTTATGTGTGATTTTTGCCTGAGTTTTCATTGCTGTGTAAAGTAAATCTGTATTTTTTTTCCCTGTCTACCATATGAAAAGTCTTCATCTGCATGTAGATTACTCTATGAGGGGGAAGTGAAGGCAGTACAGTGTTTCTCCATTATCTCACTGTCTGTTTAAGATTAAGCAGCAGGAGGCAGCAGATCTACAACACAAGAGCAGAAGGCTTAACCAGCTTGTACACATCACACACATTTGGAGAAACACATGAAAAACACTGAACTTCTTGTTTAAATTTGCCCTGTTTGTCAAACCCAACCTGCAGACCTGTAATGCAGACATGTTTCTTTCTTTTTTTCATCTGCCTAATATGAACTTTTTTTGTCATGGGGCTGTTTTAGCCTTTTACCATAACTGAAGGACCAAACGGAACAGGATGACTATCCTTTTTTTTGCCCTCATAATGAAGCTTATGAAATAGCATTTAGTAGCATCTAGCTGGGCTATGGCCTATGAAGACTCAAGTGTCACGTTTGAGGTGTCTATCTCAGTGACATTCTATCTAAAAATAAAAATAAAGTGGACAACCAGCCCCATGACACCAGGCCATACATACCTGCTGAGAAAAATGAGTGCAAGTTAATGACAACAATAATGTCACATATAGATGGAGAGGAAAGAGGGCAGAGAGGCAAGTTTAATTGTCATGCACAATTTGTACAAAAGGAGGTTTAAAGAGCTTTACATCATTAACACACAAAAGCTAAAGAAAATAAATAATTTATTAATGTAAAGGAAAGATTGCTGAAAAAATACTTTCAGGTGTCATGTGCCCAGCTAAACAGAAGTGTCTTCATGCTGGATTTAAACATTCAGTGTTGAGGACATCGTCGCTTATGCAGGAAAATTCAACAGTGCTATGAAAAGTAACAAAACAAAACTCCTTATTGGAGAATACACAATTTAAAAAAGGCTGTGACAAAACAAGGACCAAGAAACTCTAGATTTGATCTGACATGCAAAAACACTCTGTGAAAGACAAGGGGCCTACACAAGAGGGGAAACGAGGAACAGGTGGACACAATCAGCAATTAGGGGAAGACAGACTGTTGCCACAAGAGGAAGGCAGTTACCATTTCAAAATAAAACAGGAAATGACAAGACCAAGACATATCAAAACAAATTTTAAACAAACCCAGGCATGACAGCTTGGTCATATGCAGATCATTTAGTAAAATAAACAGCAAGCAACTGGCTGTGTTCTCTTAATGTTTAGACTTGTTTTAAGATAGCAAGAGTAAGCTCCAGGTGAGTGCCTGGTGACTGGCTCAGTACTTAAGGTGAACATCTACATGGGCCCACCACCGATGGGGAGGACATTTTGGTTAAGGTGCTCTGTGAGCTGGGAGGCAGGCAAAGGAATGGGTTTGCTGATTCCAGGTTTCAGAGAAGAACTGTGATGTGAAGCCACAGTCTCTGCGTGGTGTTCTGCATGGGTATGTCCAGGGGAATTCACTGTGTTTTTGGACAACGTACCTGGGCGATGTTTTGCTTTTGGACCCCTGTGCTTTTCACAGCTTGTCCCTTACATATACCATATTTCAGAATAAGTGGGTGCATATATATACCTGGTACTAGGCCACCTTAGACCAATAGTGGGCAGTCAGGGCCTGCAAGACCTTTTCCGCTGGCCTAAATGTTTTAGGATTCACATATTGTTTTTGGCTAAAGAGATATTTGAATTAGCAACATAGGTTAATTACATTAATTATATTGTATAATTACATTACATTGTAAATTTCCCCACAGTGGGATCAATTAAGTATTCTATTCTATATTTGATCCTTGAATACATATTAAATAATTCAGAATGGTCTGTTTGCTTACTTTCATAGCTTTTACCACTAGTTCTGCCGGTTCCAGAAGTGTATTTTTATACAAAAATATTTAACCAATCACATTTGAGCTTTTATTTATTGCCAGGGTCCAGAAATCTACCTGGAGGACTACACAATCTCTCATGTGGGCCCTTTAGCATAAAATACGTATCATTGAAACTGACACTTTAACCAATCAGATTCTGAGTTGGAAACATCAAGGCCTTCTAGCAGGTGTATAGTCCTGTCAGCGTATTTCTACCTTGTGAATATACAGTCAGAGAACCTACTAGTTAGAGCTAGCAAACTGTATCTATGTACTTTCAGTATTAGCTGAGGGGTGAATTAATTAGGTACTTGGGTGACGAGTGGGGCAGAGCTGCTGTTGAGAATTTGTTTTGGGTTTAACTAGGATTTGTTTAGGACTTATTATTTGGGATATTATAATTTAATATCGGGTAACTATTTTAGTTGCAGTTAGTTCATAAATCCAGTTAGCATTTGATAGTTAGTATATGGTTCAAAACTGACTATTTGTGGTCGTTTAACAGAATGGACTCAATATCCCATGATGCTTTGCACTGGGGCAAGAGGAACTGGAGGTTAAACGAAGAAGTGTGAATTGAAGAGTTTACGGAAAATAAGAGTTATGTTAGCCGAGCACCTACACTCGTTTGTGTATTGTAATGTATGATTCGTTCATCCCTTTATTATTATTCACTAAAGTTCAGTTGAACTATCCATACGACTCCTTTTCATCTTTGGATCAGTCGAATATACAACAGCTGCGCACTAATGACCACCTAGTTGTGATTTGGATTCTAGTGATCCAAAAGCCAAAAGTCTTGTAACATGTATCCATTTCTTGTTGATCATTCATTGAAAATTTTAAAAGGTGTAAACAATATAATGATCCACCATAAAATTTTAAATTAATTAGATGTATATATACAGTGGGACAAAATATTATTTAGTCAGCACTGATTGCACAAGTACTCAGTAAGGTGAGACAAGTCTGTAATTCTCATTATAGGAACACTTCAACTATGAGAGGCAAAATTAAATGATAAGTACTTTCTTTTGGAAAATTATGGGGGAAAATAAGCATTAGGTTCTCCACAAAAAATAAAGATTTCTGGCCCTCACGGACCTGTAGCTTCTTCTTTAAGAGGCTCTTCTGTCCTCCGCTTGTTACCTGCATTAATGGCACCTGTTTGACCTCATTATCTGTATAAGAAGACACCTGACCACAGCCTCAAACAATCAGACTCCAAGCTCAACCATGGTCCAGACCCAAGACCTGTCAAAGGACACTAGGCTGGGGAGAAGGAATCTGCTATAGGAAACAGTTTGGTGTAGAGGAATCAACTGTGTGAGCAACCGTAAGAAAATGGAAGACATTCAAGGTCTCCCTCGATCTGGGGCCCCACGTCAAATTTCATCCTGTGTCCCCTTGCTTTGGCCACTGCATGTCCAGGCCCGTCTGAAGTTTGCCAGAGAGCATAGAGATGAACCAGAAGAGTTTTAGTGGACTACCATGTGGTCAGATGAAGCCAAAATAAAACTCAACTTGTCGTGTTTGGAGGTATTAGTAAAATAGCACGGTGTGGCGATATGCTTGCTAACATGCCTGAACAACGTGGCTCGACGACAGGCGCCAGAAAGTCCAGAAGCACAAACTGTAGTAGTGCTACACCTGATGGAAAACCGCACCATCTGCCCTGAGACTCTCCAGGTTGTTTGCGCTTAAAAAATACCAAAATCCCATCATGAACCAGGCTGTGTAACAATATCTTTACTCCATACTGCCCCCTTTGTGACCAAAGCATGTCATAGCTTGTCAACCTGTGGTGTCCCATTTACATTCTAATTCACATAATTTTGATGAAAACAAATGTAACATTAAACAAGAAACACCAAAACACATACACAGAGCTATACACAACATAACCTGCCTGTGGTTTGGCTACACATCAATCTGGTACTGTCAAATACGATTCCCACCAGCCACTGGAGCTGGGAATCGCATTGATGAGGATCAAGTGAGAAGGTGATCAGTTAAATTTAGGCAACTGGACGTGAAGTTTTATGGAAGATGTACACCAAGTTGTCGGTCTTGTTTCTGGGTGTCTTGTCTTTGGGGTGAACCAGTTTTTGTCTCAGGGTGTTGCTGGGTTTAAAGTGCACTGGTTGAAAATCGCCAACTGCTGCCACTTTCCGGTCTACCGCCGGGGATGACGCCTGTAGTGGCTAAATGTCCTTTCTTGGCTGGTGACCATTTCTTCGTTTTGATGAATGCAAATAACCCCTCTGTCTGACAGAAAGAACGAGTCTACGCGTGTTAAGGTTTTAACGACGGTAGAAAACGGTGTGTTCAACCCATCTTTATTGAAAATTCTAAACAGACCAAAAAAAGCTGTGCGACCAAAGCGCGAGCTCTGAACGTTATCGCTCAGCGTCAGTTTCTATTGGCTATTTAGTCAAGATCATTTTAACATTAAAATAAAAGCAGATTAAACTCAAATCAATTATAAATGAGCAAAGCAATAACTCATAAATATTCTATGAAAACATAGAACCAAAATCATCCAAAAATAGTAACTAAACATGAGCATAAATTACTCCATAGAACATTGCACCAACAACGCCACTCCCATGTTCCTCTGGCTGGTTTGCTGAACATGGTTAGAACTAACGCCTGTATGAGAGCTCAGAAAACATCATTGCCTTATGCGAAATGTTATGGATGACCAGGGCCACAGATGCAGAAAGTGCTGGAGACATGTCCCACAAATCACATGCGTCCGTTACGCCCATGACCTCAGCTCAGCTTCCCACCTCAAAGAACGGGACTGAAAATTAAACGGACCCCTCAGGAGGTAAAACAACTGATTTGCACAGCCGAATATCTGATCCTGATGAAGACCATGACCCTGAGGAAAAAAACGATGATTACAGAAACTCATTTACCCGTGATTGAAGTGGTCGGTACAAATGGGCTCATCATTTCAGTGATAAGACGATGATGAGCTCCTCTCATCTGGGTGAAGATGCGTAACACACACACACACACACACATATATATGCTAATGGAACTGCAACGAAGTGACACTTGGCGAAAATTACTTAGATGAATGACTTAGATTAAGGTTTTATATGCCATCAGTGTTTTAAAAGAACGTTTTTTTACCCCAGATAAAAGAAACATATGGTTACTTACATGTGAAGCATACAAGGCGTCCTACTCTTTGTACGTTGTAACGATTATAAATGTGTAGTTGCAACAGATTGCATATTTACCTTTTGTGTAAATCTTTATTTGTTTGACAGTAAATATACATCAGGTTAGATAAGAATGCAAAAACAATAAAAATGTTGGGCTACTTTCGCTAACCATAATTAATGAATTGCATGTGTAAACTATGAAATTGGATCATCAGTTGGACATGTTTAGCTTTACTGGGCAGTGTGAGTGGGTTTACGGGGGACACAGTTGAGTGCCTGACAGACAAGATAGGGAGTGGTGCCAAACAGACTAATTTTAGGGGCTTGAGACTATCCCAGATGACAATAAGTGAGAGGCAGGATACACCCTGAACAGGTTTCCAGTCCAATTTATTGTTTTGATTTGAAACAGGTCTGTTGTTCTTACTTAATAGACAAAAGAGCCCAAAGAGGATTTATAAGAAGCTGTGAACCAGTTATCATCACCCCTTAATCTGATTATATGTGCTCTGAAAACCGAACACAATTAAACAGGTTTTTGAGTCTTTTCATAAAGAATAGAATAGAATTATTTTTTGATCCCAGAGTGGGGAAATGTACACGTTACAGCAGAAAAAAAGGGAAAAAGCTAAAAGACAGTGGAGGCATACATAGATAAAGGTTATTCACAATTAAAATAATACATTTGCATTTTTATTTACAATGCAAAGTAGTGTGCAATACACAGGTCGACAGGACAAATGGCGTTTATGTCATGTTGGGGTCTATATTTCTAGCCCACATGCAGAGCACGACTCAGGAGAGCAATAAAGTATATGAATGAGTTTATTGGATTGGAGGGTACTGCAGAGTTCGGGGTCCTCGTTTTCCTTGTGGTCCTGGAGGTACAGCGCTTAGCCACAGAAATCCTGATGGTAACGAAGGCGGGCGTCGGGGGGCGGACAGGTAGACTCAGGCCGGTCGGAAGCGAGAGGCGGGTCGACTCCAGTGGGGAGATCCAGGAGGAATTTTGCGGTCGCCAGAGGAGGTGAGTCAGGAGAGTCCAGGACTCCTCAGGGAAAACCACCTGGAGGCAGGAAACAACAAAGAGAATAACTACTCGTTCCGTCAACAAGAAGAAATAGAGACTGGCTCTAGGGCCTCAGAGGTACCGTTGCTGGCTAACACTCAGGCATCAGAGTGGCGGCCGTCAGCTCCTCTTGTACACCTTGCCTGATGAGCAGATTGATCTCAGGTGCGCAGGATGACGACACACCACTCCAGAGAGAAGTGAGTTTGGTGCCATCTGGTGGCAAGATGGTGAGTAGCCGAACCCAGACTCAAGGAAAACAAGGAACCCCGGAACACAACAGTTTATACACGTCTAAAAGCTGTGAATGCAAATTCAACTACGTGCATCCTTGTCTAATATCTTTTATCCTCTGTTCCTGTTCATCCAGATAGCCAATCCTGGTCTTTTTATTAACTTTAGGGTTGCTTTTGGACTTTCATGCATCTTTTAAAGGTTAGCCCAACTATCCATATTGCAGGTCAGCTTCATTTATCTGAAATTGGCTCTTCAAACTACATAACCCTTCATCAAGCATGCTCCAAACATTGCCTTATGACATCCAATCTTTCACAGGAACATGGGGGCAGACAAAGGCCCCTGAGCAGGGGAAGAGTCTTGTTTCTCAGCTAAACTGGGTCCTGTGGCTGCTGGACTGCCTACAGTTGGGTTGTTACCGCCGTAGAAAAAGCTGTGTTAGCATAATATGACATTGTGGCATATAGTATTTAGCAGTTTTGATTTGATTCTGTTGCTGCCATTCTTCTTGAGCAGAATGCTTCACAGTGTCGTTGACATGTCAAATGTCTCAAAGTACCATACTGTTGTTAACCATGCTATTCTTCTCCCTACACCTGATGGCTGCGAACCACCCCCACCATGATTGTGCTGCAGTTCTGGAACTGGTTTGCACTCCAAGGCCAGATTCCTCTGACACACCTCAGTTTAATTCAGACACTATAAATGCATTGTGTCAGGAAAAATAAGGGTTTATCCTGACCCCGTGTTCTTTCATCTGTTAATGAGGCATTCTAGATTAATTATACAGATTCATAAATCAAAGTAAATCAAAGTGAAAGAATAAAGTAATGCAAATTGTGCAAGATTGCATGGAGCTTGTTCACTCTACCAGTGGATCAGCACTCACAGGCGCATGCAGGAGAGAAAAAGGATGTCTAACTTAGTATTATACAAGCATATATAGTGTATTGTCTATCTGTAAGGAATGTCCAGTTGTTGTGGAGGGCCATCTGGGTGTTTCCTTGTCAGCTGAATTGGTCCGGTTGTTTTTCTGTCCTGGCAACAGATCTGTTTTACGCTGAGATCCTCCTGTTGTGAGTTGAGGTTTTTCCTGCAAAACTCAGACAGATGATGCTCCCATAAAGAGAACTCCATCTGATCAGCAAAAGGTGTAGAACAACTACGAAAAGTAAACTGAAAACGTTTTACTCTTTCAGTGTCTCTGCCGCTAGCAACCTCTGATATCAAAGAAAGAGGAAAACTCTGACCATCAACTCCAGGAGTCATGTGTCCATGTGTACGCAGAGGGGACAAATAGTTGGAGTGGTGTCTTTTGGTGTACTCATAATTATACTTGTCCACCCTATGGTTTTTAAAGTTTCAGAACACATCAAACAATTCCTCTCTTGACCTTTGAAACATTCCATTGTAATAGTGATTGCAGTTTCCTTTTACATTGACAGAAAAATTAAAAACACCTTTTACTTATTTCATCCTTCAACTTATTTTAAAAGCTTTCAATCCTTTTTTTTTAATTATTTGAGTCGGTTAGCCCTGGGGAACGTAATGAATTTTATCCCAAAACTTAAACTGTTTTCTCCATGAATTTTCTTATTTTAGCTAGATTTGGAAAATATTTCAGTTTATTATTAGTATTATTGTTCCCTAATGTTGATTGGTATGATATACACCATTATATTAATAAGAGGAGACTGGAATGGAATTTTTAAAATCTGATTACAGGCACAGTTTTACTGATCATTTCCCCCCGTTGTTCTGATTTGGTCTATTCGGTGGGAAGGATACAGACAGACAGACATACAGACAGCAGCTTCTAGTATTGAAGTTGCATAGCCAAATCTCCCCAGAAGGTGTGTGGATCAGAGGTCTAACACCTCCCAGTTCTCTATTCAGGGAGGTTTATAGAACATAGTAACATAATATTTTTATCCCAGAGCTGCTTTGTACTTAATATGAATAACTTGTGCATCATGTTGGTTGCTCTCACATAAACTTTCCTTTAAATTCAATTATTATCTCTTCATTCCTCATGCACTAAGACTACTGTTAAAAATGAAAGATTACAGAATTTAAATGTAAACATCCATCCCATCTTCAGCACCTTTTCTGCGAGCTAACAAAACTGTAAATAGTTCCTGACCAAAGAAGGCACGGACTCTTGGGTTGTGTTTGAAGATTGGCATGTAGAGCATGTAGAGTGGGAGGCCTTCCCAAATAAACTATTTCAGCGAAAACCAAACATAGATGAAACAAGAAGCAATGTAAGAAAAGATCAATAAAATCTGAGTGTACAAAAAAGGCTGTATTTATCAAAATTGAATTATTTGTATTGTAATCATATGGTTAACCACTATGTGGAGAGAGTGGAGAGTGGCTTTTGTGTAGAAATGTACAGATTCTTTGTACGGTAAAAGTTTTAAATGGAAGGCAGTTTAGCATACTCTTATGGAAGAGCTCATGGTCAGCGCAAGTCAATGGGTAATTTGAAAAAGTAAAACAACAGAGAGACACGCTCCGAGTGTCATGATTCCCAAGGTGCATGTATGTATCTTTGTCTTTTATTCTGAAGCTTCAACCACCAGGATCACCAGCAAAGGCATTTAAGGAGCTGGCTGTGGTTCATTCCTTGCCGAGAATTTAGAATAAACCTTGTGGAAGGTCTCTGGTCTCTTGAGTGGCTCTCTGCAGGTGGGTCAAGATGCTTCCTCGCTCCGTGACACAGAGACATGCTAAGAGTAGGGAAAGCATTTATTTAACATAAACTAACGGTATAAATCCACACAGACAATAACAGTATTTTACATCTGTAAATATGAAAATGTACAAGAGCAGTGTTGGTGGAGCGGAATCAGTTTAGGTTCTAAAGCTTAAACCTAATAGGCTTACAGAATACTTTCAAATGAAGGTCTCTGGCTCTCGAGATACCCCAAATATTTGACTATTACAGAAAAATTATAGTAAAATAAAAAATAATAATTACAGACAATATCTATCCGGCAAAACTGCATGTACAGTACATGACAGGAATAAGACAACTTTAAAGGAGCTATTTATACATAAAAAATGTCAACTCTGGACCATCCATCCATTGTCCGCCGTTTAGCCGGGCGGGGGAGCTCTATTTTTCATCATAAGGGGTCCTTGGACTGCACTTTATCTGATCCCTCGCCAGTTTTAACTTAAACATAACTTTAAATAAGGGAATCAAATCTCATCACAATGTTACAATCATTGAAATACTCCTGTTTGAGGTAAAAGCCGAGGAGAATGCAGAGATACTGAATTCTTTCACCTAGCCTTGGCATGGACATCTATAAGCCCAGCAAAAAATTGAGCCAACAAGCTTACACTCATGTTAGTGAACACATTTGTGTACAAATTATTCTTACTGTTCAAACCTAGAGAGCCCTTTAAAGTAGTTTCCAGCTCTCACCTTTCAGCAGCAGGAGAGTCACTGTACATCAAACTGCTCAGAGAAAAAAGTAGTCTTAGAAGTTTCCTTTTTTCCTCAGCTTTTCTAATGGCGTCCTTCTTCCTGAAACACAGAGCTACAGCTGCTGTCTTTGAGACCAGGTTTTTACCTTTATTCACACGAATTTTGAAATAAGCCCATAAGAAACCAGACATCTGAGAGAATTTTACTTTCTCATTTTGAACACTGTTTGTCTGTTCGACACTGATAACTGACAGTGCATTTAATATGTTTTGTTGCATTTATGTCATATGAAATGGTGTAATGCAAAAATAGCTAATTGTTCTATCGATCTGAAAGCAAGAGACAACCAGTTTCCTTCATTAAGATCTGAATTTTGTTGAAATGTGTCAACATGGTGACAATGGTAAAAAAAAAGTAATACAAGACTTGTCTACACATTTGATATATATTACATACAAGGACAACCTAGTGCACATTGGCTGTTAGTCAGTATCATATGTACAGAAGTTTCATGTAGAGCAAATACATTCTGTTTTGAATAACCGTTACAGAAAATAACTTAATTGGGGACTCCGTAAACAGGAAAAACATTTACAGACATAAAGCATACTGAGCAACAGAGGAGTGAAAAGTTATCCTAAAGATAAATTAAAACAAGGCCACAAACAGGCACACATTAACAGCTTTGGATTGGCAGTCCTGGCCACAGTGGGTTTGTCTCAAAGAGCAGGAGATGTAAGCATGAGACCTGAGTCCAACTCCCAAAATAACAGTTTTTTATTAGGGCCTTGCGAAAGAAAGACAATATTTTAAGAGACATTTGCTTCTAAGCTTAAAAATGAAACTCTAGAACATTACTTTAGCCTGAAACAATGGGAGTATCCCTAAAAGTTAGAAGGTATGTCAAGAAGAGCTCAAATAATGAACATTGCCAAAACTTTGTCCTTCCCCTCACTCCTTCATAGACCTTAACAAGCATACTTGGAACAGAAAACATTAGACAAATGCACAGATGACCAGACCCAAGGGTATGTTCACCCTGCAGAATTGAAATGACCCAAATTTGAGTTTTTGGCCCTTTATGAGACCTGTACTCAACTTAGATTTTTTTCAAATGTGACCCAGGCCACTTGGATAAATGGTCCTAAATCTGATACATAGTCAAGTTTTTCAAAAGTGACCTGTGCCAAGAAGCACAATGCCAAAGTCTGTGTCAGTGTCAGTGGGTAAACATTTTGCAGAGTTGCAAAAATGACATAAAAAGATGGCTTATTTGTTTAAGCTTTAAAAGGCACAAGTAATGAGATTCTATGTTCAGTTGGGGAAACTTTACATCTGGTCATGAAAACCGAAGAACCAGGGTAAACACAGGTTCATGTGGAAGATGAATATTCCAAATAAACTGTATTATATAGAGAGAAACCTGGTTTTATTTAAGAACAGAGGACAAGAGGACACGATCCAAAGGCAAGTGAAGCATGTTGAGCACGATGAGTTTAAGTTTCTATATTAAAAAACTGCATTTAGCGGCAGAAAAGTATACATTGTTATCCCCTCTGTACCTTTTTTAGTGTGGACGATGTTCTCTTGAGCCGGCTCTACCTCAGAATTTAATATGTTATGCTGAGCCTGCACAACATAGGTTTATGTATGTAAGCTTATTACAAACTGATAGATTAAAGAACATTTGTAGCCATTATTAGAGGCAGAGACGACATTAGGGCAGATATGATAAGACATACAGTACATACACAGACATACCAATTTATTTGTCCACAGATCAAATTTCACCCACTGCATTTCTGGATTTGGTCTTTATTAGACTGTGGTTTTAGCTCCATCTGCATCTTACAGTCGAATCTCACATGAAATGCCTGGACAGTGATCAGAATACTGATCATTACAAGGCTTTTTAAGTTTGTACAAATCACATCTTGTGTTTTTTTGCCATCATAAAACATCAGTTGAACCAATATTTCCATACCGCCTTTAACCTGTCCGGGGTCATTATGTGTGTCAGATTATGTGTATCTGAAGTAATGTTATTATACAGTACACCGTGTGTTAGTTTGGCCTGAGAACAAGTTAGATTGGACATTCCCCACTTCAAAAGTATGTATACCAACAAACTTTGCATTTGAAAAATGTTTAATCACACTATGCATTTTGCAGGAACTTCTTAGTGCAAGCAGCAGCATGTAAAACAAACCGACATTTGGCAGAAGCTGAAGAATAGTGTGAAGTTTAGATAGAAATTAAGTGTAGTGTAAAGGCTCTACTCAATCAAAACACACAATATATAAGTTGGAAAAAATCATGATAAAGAATTATTGAATACAAATTAAGTCTTCAACAAACAAATAATTAATTATATCCAATTATAACAACCTTTAGTTCCGAAAGGTTTGGAACTAAAGATTCCAACATTGATATCAATCCAACATTGATATTTAAGCTCCCATGAAAATATTATTTTAAAAATCAAGTTGCATTACAACTTACAGTAAACATAACACATCTGTGAGTGTGTTAACATTAAATTACATGTGTCTTATAAACATGTAGTTGTCCAAGCTCAACTACTTAATGACACTTGTAAATAAAAATGTTGAAAGGCAGTTATTCATGATACACATGCATTACTATGAGTTATGCTGTGTACATCTTTGTGAGAAAGAATTGTTTGCTAAGAAATGCTGCTAGTTCACAGCTAGCTGCTGAACTCTTCCCCTCTGAAATAGAGGAACTGTCTGTTTGTAGAGCTGGAGGGTTGTCGATGTGACTGTAGGAGCTTCATCATGTCTGTGACTATTGTATATGACTGAAAGCTGGATGCTTTGGTTTGAGAGACAGGAGATGTAGGTGTAATAGCAACTCCTCACAGTCCCTACCTGTCTGTAGAACATGTGCTTTAGTGTGTAAAGAGACACTATGCATAAACCTGAGAGGCATTTTATGTGTATATATATCATTATTATATATAATGATATATAAATCAAACTGACGCAACTGTCTTATCAGGTTAATGTTTAATCTCTTTAGATCTAGATATGGTGTGCCTTGACAGCAGTCAAATCATGCTCAAGGGACCCTGAGGAAGGTAACTACCCCATATAACAGGACAAACATTTGGTAACCTTTGGTCAGGGTCATACAATTCCCTTGTAGCTATTTTTTATTTCCAATCCAGGTCTACAGCTGAGTTGCTTGTTGACCAAACTTCCACGATTAAACCACTGCTTTTAAACAGTATATGTTTCTTTAAGAGATATTCCTTTACTGTTTGAACAACGACCAATTTTGTTCTAATTGTAAAATGCCTTTGGGCAACCTCAGATTTTTCTCTAATTTTAAAATGGCTCGGGGGAATTGGACCTTCTGCTAAACATAGTGCTTTAAAATGTTAATTTTGTTTAAAAAAGATTCCACGTGAACCAGAACAGCACCACGTGCAGGCAAGACACCTGTATGGTTCTTACCAAGTCCGGCTGGTCACACAGTGGTCATCAGTTTGAGCGAACCTGTCTTGAACCTAAGGATCTTTTTCTTTAGGTTATAAGAGGCCTTAACTTTAACAAAAGCCTTCGTCTGAGCTGTACTCGTTTCTTGTCCAGCGAAATTGACCCTGACTGTCCCTAACTGTCCCCAACCGCTGCGCACCCCACGTTTCCGATCCCCAGCTCCACCTCCCAGACTCTCCTCTGTATCGCTTGCAGTGGTGCCCTCCTCCTCACTGGACTCGCTATCCCCAAAACAATTTGTGGTGTAACTGGACTCATTCTCACTAGTGTCCACAATGGTGGAGTGAAAGAGGGACGTGCACTCTGCTGAATACTCTGAGTCACTTCCAGTAATCTTAGAGTATGGGCTACCGTGCTTCCCTTCAAAAGGGGTGTACATGTTTGTTGCAGAGTTGCACATCCCCTCCTTTTTGTGGTGCTGCCGGGCTTGCTTGGTTGTCCTATCATACGGGATCTCCAATACAGCGTGTGATCGCCGGTAATCTTTTCGTTTGTACTGTGGTTTCGCAACAACAACCTGGCTGTGCCTGTGTCGATGGGGATGTTGGCAGTGGCTGCTACATTTGTGGTGGCGGTTCTTATGGTGGTGGTGCATAAATACACTGGTTCGCAAAGTGCTTAGTGTTAACGTGGTTTTCGTCTCTTGGCCTTGGCTCTCTGGAATGGATGTAGAGATGCAATTCATGCTTGAGGAAGCACCTTTCTTAGATACTTTTTGTTTGGTGCCTCCATTTTCCAGGAGCTGCAGTTCTCTTGAGCTGGACTTGTAGCGATATTTATCACTTCTTCTGTCTAGTAGCATTTCTTTATTTTCATTTGCCAAAACTGTCTCCATAGTCGTTTCGATTTTATTGGTAGTTCTGACATTCTTGCGATTACTCTTTACATTTTTTACCCTACTCCGCTTGGTCGGACAGCACACACTGTTGCGACTCTTCCCTCCTTCTCTTACTCGTCCTTCCTTCAGAATCTGAGAGGAAGTCCCCAGTGCTGTTAACTCAAGCAATCTGTCGGCACCTTCTCTCTTGGGGCCTTTCTTGCGGGAACCGGACTGTACATTGACAGGACAAGGCGATTTAAGAAGCTGCTCTTGTAGAGTGGTGCAACATAGCCGTGATGTCTCTTTCTGGGTGGAATTAGAGGGTGGACTGCCAGGTTCCCTGAAAACATTCAGAGGATCTGCAATGGACACAGGCATGTTCTGTATGCCATTGCCATTAAACTTGAAGCCATTTTGAATCATATTAATATTATCAAGGAACACAGTCTGAGTATCTTTCTCCTTACTCTCCTTTGAGCCCTCTGCTGTACCTCCAGTGAGGCAAGAGGGTTTCATTTCAGATTCCTTAAGAGTACTCATACAAGAACCAGTACCAGAAGCCTGCCTCCCACAGAGACCAGTCTGTCGCTGAATGTTCTTTGAGGGATCTGTGCTAATGGTGGTCCTTGGTCTACTGCTTCTGATGGGCTGGGCTCTGCGCTGCAACAGACTATAAATGTAGCTCTCCATGTTCTTCTGGGAGTAATAGCCCAGGGGAGCCTGGCAGTATGTGCTCTTAGCTGGAAGAAGGTCTGACACAGACTCAGAAATAAGGGAAGTCTCATGTTTGAGACATTTAGCGCCAGTCTCGTCTCTGTCATGACGTCCATAACAAAACGTGTTCAGGAAGGTGGAGCTTTGGATGGCCATAGCACTCAGCGGGCTTGGGTAATGATAAATATTGGTGCCATTTTGGGCCAGACGATCAATATAATACGAAGATTGGAACTCAGTTGAAAGTGCTGAAGATGAGGCATCCATATGGTGTGGGTGAAGAGCTGAGAGTAAGCGGCAAACTGCTCCAGAAGAAGACGAGTCAGTGCAAAGTCCTCCAACCAGTACATCCCGTTCCATGCAGCTAGCCAACTCATCTGGTGACGGAGAGAATTTAACATTTAGGTTTCAAGCCTATAAAACACAAGTAAGCTGAACTAAACACAGTTGTAAATCATTTTTTCGTTATTACATGAGTGCTGTGAAACAGACTGATAAACATTTTTTTTAATGTCATCTATAAACAGTCTAAATGGATGTGAATTCATTCCATGTAACCATGTTTCCCAACAGCTGGCTGGAAGTTTGCTCTGGGAGCACTTTTCTAATGAAATGATCTGTTGTGTGAACTTCTGACTGTGCTTGGGTGGGCTGTGGATGATGAGCTCTAGAATAAATAGTTGGAAAATTATTTTCATTGGCAATAGTGTGCTGTGAGGCGTAAACCCACTTAGCCCACTGTTGCACATGTAAATAAAACTATACACCCGACAGAGTTTGGCGGAATATTTAGGTTAGCCTGTTCTTGTACAGTCTATTTCCAGTTTAATTCCTTTTCATGGGATGCCAGGAAACCACTCCACAGACCATCATTAGGACTCAGCAAATCCACAATAAACTCACTTCTTGCTCTATCACCTCAATAAATGAATGAAAAACTGATCAGCATGGCTTTGTGCTCAACTTTTTTTTTCTGAAAAGGATATATAGCCTCAGATCCTGGATGGAGGTGAGAAAGGGACCTGTCTCTCTCTGATAAACAAAGATTGCAGTGCGGAATTGTCCTTCACATTTGAGGGGCTGGTGACATAACTGCTTTCAAATATGTCTGACAAGCACACAGCCTGAATGGCACCCTTCTCAAATTGTTGGTTTCAGCAACATTATCATATCATTTATACATTATTACCAAGACATTCCCATTCAGACATACCCAAAACAGAAAAGAGAAGATCCATGATATACTGTTTCCAGAACAACTCATATTACCCTGACACGTGTGCTGTAGTTCACTAACCAATCCCAGCAGTGGATGTGAGAAGATGAAAATTTCACCATTTTATGTGTGAAAGCAGAAACACTTTTTAAGTGGCATGTCCTCTACATTCCCACCATGCTGAAGGATGACATGTAATGGTGGGCCCGCCATGTGTGGTCTGTTGCTTACACAGACAGTGAAACGAGGAATTCTGCTTTTGCTGCATTCCTTCAACATTTCCTCATGCAATATATTTCCAAACGGTGATAGATTATTTTTACCTGCTAAAAGTCTTTTCACTCTAAATAGTAATGATAATGGAAAACTTGGAATGCTCAGCTTTTAAAAAGATTACAAGCCCTATATTTGTGGTTTGGGGTAATCTGTAAAACACTACATGGGCTGTATTGGGGTAAAATTGCCTCCCTGGATCTTTTTTAGCCACGGTTGCTGTAGTCTAAATATAGAAAGGTCCTAAAACAAAGACATTTTTCCATTTGGTAATATAGCAATTCCCCAAGAAAGCAAGTCGTTTTTTTCTATCAGCTGACTAATGTGGTGCTGCTGCTTGTTAGAGAGCCATTTTCTGCACAGACATGCATTTTTCTGCCATGCCTTGAAAACCAACCTCATTTGTCTTTGAGCTTATCTCTGCAGCTGGTTCTGAGCTACACATGATAACCAGGATTGCATGGCAAGATCCAACAGATATCATCCTTCCTGGAGCATGCTTTATGAAAAAGATTACAGAGAGCTGGGCTTCAACCATCTAACAAAGTGTTCCATTTTCTTGTTCATTTTACTCAGGTACTAAGAAGAAATAAAACTTATATTTAAGCAGTATCCTTGTAAAATAAATTACCCTCTTTCTACTCTTCATCCTGTTCCCACATGGTTTCTACTCTTTAAAGGCAGTAACATTTTCAATGCTAGAATGTTAAACTATTAGATATATTGCTATTGGGTGTCCTTATAAAAATACAAATAATAATTAAGAAAAAATAGAAAAAATGTTTTACAAATATCATTTTTTTAATGTGTTGTTCCTGCATTCCTGCATTTTTGAAGACACAGGATCTGCACTCCATAAGTCTTTGTTTAAGAGGTCAGAGAATATTTTTATGTAACAACTCTGTGAGGAGTAGGAAACTGGGGATATACCTGTGGATGGGAAGTGTCCGTCCGTGTCAGTTGCTGAAAACAAACACTCGCTGTAGACCGAGTGAGACGAATTTGAGAGTGAGCCAGAAGCCCCGTCACTCAACTCATAGAAACCTGATGAGGAGAGGAGAAAAAGAGATGACCACATCTTTAAACCCCTAATGAGAGCAGACAGATCGTAACATTTTAAGTTGTAAAATTGACTCCCTGTAGAGGTTACAGGAGGCTAAATTCAGTTAGGGTTAGTCATCTCTACATAAAGTCACCTCAGTTCTGCTTTTCACATGCTACAGACGCCACATATTACACATATTCTGGAAATAAACACTTTTTAAACATGCATAACCTGACATGTGCTCTAACTAGACTCAAACCAGATCAACTAAAACAACATGAGAGTTTCTGCCACTGATCACAGTTACGCATCATAATTCTGCACTACCTGAGCTTGGTCGGCTGTCGGTTTCCGCTTGGTCAGGTGACACATCAATGTCCAGTCGCAGGTCACTGATCTGCTGGTCCAACTCCTGCAGCTGAGTCATCAGTCCAGCATCCCTCCTCCTGAGACAACTCTGACAAACACACACAAAAACATCAATTTCTGTATTGTGTCTTTTTTTTAAATAGAGATATTCGCGATTAAGATACATTTCTGTCTTATTTAACTTGTTTCTCTGTATGATCATATTTTCATTAATATAGTTTCAAATTACGAAGTAAAAGATTTGAAAAGCTGTAATTTTGTGCGTAATTTTATTCTGTTTTATACTTTTATACTACTACCCGTTGAAGTTTGGAAACATTTTTCTATACTTTTTGATTGAAATTTGGATGTGTCCAAATTTCCCTCTCTCCCAAAGATGCAGCAGCTGGTCTCCTCAGCTCCAGATGTTTGCAGATTGATGTTAAAAGGAGACGGGGGTGCTACTGTTGTGGATAAAATAGCAGTCAGACTCTCCTTTGCAGCCCCTTAGGGGGAATTCTGTGTGTATGTTGTCTTACTCATGCATCACACTGCAGCATTAACAAAGGTGAGTTCAACCACTATTTTCAACAAGGTAGGAAATGTGGAGCATAAAAATAACGCTTATTATCTTACTCTGAGACTCACTAATCCTCGTCTCCTGTTTTCCCTCCCATTTTACACGGTGTTCCAGTGGTGTAAATTGGAACAGCAGCTCACTCTTGAACTGCTGCTAAACTCTTAATGCATGAATTATTGAAACGGAGTAATTAATAAGTGGTTTATTGTAGCTAAGTCAAGTCAGACAGCCTGGATCAACCCCTCCCCCATCGGATGGAAAACATGTGCTTTATGCAGCGCTGCTCGCAGGTCATGTGCCACATTCCTGCAAGTGAGCTGAACCAAGAAACAGAAGCGTTCTGCTGCTGGCTCGCCGCAAAAATGTCATCGTTCATGCACAACCACGCAACCACTTGAGTAAGAAAAATGTTTTAACTATAATAAAGCGCTTCAGATGACCTTAAATGGAAATGTCACTTCAAATATGTCTCTTGTCTTATCTGTGTGTATCTGAGAGCCCACTTCATGCCCCCTTTGTAAAGAGCAGCATGGTTTTTTTGGATCAGGACAGACAGGACATTTTGTCCACTCCTCTATGTAGGTCAGAGCTGAGAATTTGAGGTTTCAGATTGGGATCCACATCGGAAGGTCCTAAAACACAGCCAAACAAAGTGAAGCAGCTGAAAGAACATCTCAGTGCCCTGCATCCTAAAAAAGTAGAAAACGCCTGTCTGAACGCAACATTGTCTTGACTTTTTAGCATCAGAAGCATTATTACTCAGTTAAACAGCAGCGTCCTCCCCCAAAGTGTCCGAAATAAACGTTAGTGAAGGTGTGTTGTCCTGAGTAGAGTCATGTCTTTCATCGGTTTTCTGGGGAGATGTTGTATGTACAATAAAAAGATTCCTGGGAAGTTGTTGATCTTTAAAAGAAAACAATAAGCTGATTCTGGGGGAAAAAAGGTGACCAGGAGTCAAGTAAAAAGCACGCAAATCTCTCCTGTCAATGAGTCTTTGAAAAAATAGAATCCTATTTAAAATGCTGGGGAGGGATAAACGTAAATGAAGTGTTACAGTTTGCTTTGGGGGGTGAGAATATCCAACCACAGGATAGAAAATACACAAAGTCTGAGGAAAAAACAGAGGCCAAAAAAATACAGTGGAGATCAATAAACGACGAGCAGCTGAGAACCAAGTGAGAGGAGCAGACTCGATGACATGAATGGAAAATCACTGAGAGGGAAGACAAGCAGAAGTGAAGGAGGAGGAGGAGACATTTGCTCAAATTTGCCAAAAGAATGTGGACAGTTTTCACTGCATTGATGACACTAAGCCTTATGTTATCCTTGAACCTTTTTACTTTTAAATTCTTTTCAATGTTGCATAGCACAACGTTTTTTTTTTACTCCAATACTCTACAATGCAAACTACAAGAAAAGGAGGAACAGAAGACAAGCCTTCAAACCACAACGTGCTGCTATTTATGAGCATTTAGCTCCAGAAATACTAATCACACTCTTCTTTGCATGTGCATTAATGTGAAATAAATATAACAACCACGTTCTTGTTTCAGACTCTCCTTCCTGTGCCATCAGGACAGTGTCAGACAAGAGCAAAATAAAATAAAAAAGATGTAAATTGCCATTGTCTGCATTTATAACCCTGGTTAACGTGTCATTTATTTGAAAGGTAAAACTCTCATAAGGTCAATCAATTGCCTCAAACACTTAGACAAATCAATATAAATCCATGAAAAGATGAGAGAGCCTCGAAGTAACAAAGACATAACATCCCCTGTAACCATAGAAACATACTCTCACTGCAGCCTTCACATATTTCACAGAAGACGATGCCACAGAGGAGGAGCAGCAGCGTGAATTACACCCAATTTAAAAAAGTTATGGTGACAGTTCTGCCTGAAAAATTTTGCCAGACTTTCAGTCGTCTGTTGCAGCTCCACAAAGACGTCCGGTCAATAATCTGTCTGTGTGCCACTGTCAGAGTCTCTGCCAACCCCGATATCCTGTTAAAGAGAGGCTGAAAATAAATCTGGATAATGGAGGACTAGGAAGGAGGGACTCGGGTTTGACTTTACCTCTGACTGTTATCTCAAAGGACACTCCCGTTTGTCCTTTCATTCTGTTGAAACCTCACAAAATAAGCAGCAATTCCATATTTTGTGGATTCGGAACTGAAACGAGGCATTTTTGCTAAACAGGGAATTGTGAGCATTGAAGAACATGGTATACTGAGACCCTGCTGGTGTGCGCTTCCATGGAAACCACATACTTTCAGATTTCTGCGCCACTCAGGGACATAAATAAGGTCTAATTAACTCATACAGTTGGACTTTTACAGATGTGTGTGGTTGTACATACATATGTACAACTGTGCTGCAAGATCCCCCACAATAGGCAAGACACAAACTGACAAAAAAAAAACAACGTAATGTCATAAATCAACTAAATACTCTTTTATAACCCAAAATGCAACACTGATCATTCTGTGTGCAAACACATTTACATCATTATAAACGCTATCCTCAAAAGCTTTACATGTACACGCCACACTTTGTGGTTGGAGGTCGCCTTTATGGTGTGTTCAAGTGCGTTTTTGCACCGCATTGCAACTGGCACTTGGTCTCGGTAGAGGTTTGGTTTAGTTTATAGGAAAGCACACACTCAAACCTGACCTAGAGACAAGACAGGATGTGATGAAGTTATGCAAGCAGCTCACGTCCGATTTGAAGAAAAGCAATAAGAATTAAGTGAGAGAGCATCTTTAAAGAGTAGCTGCATGTAGGTGTGGTATTTAACACTGTCACATCACAACAAGAATGGCTTCACTGTGTGGAGTTTGGATGTTCTCCCCTTGTATGTGTTGGTTCTCAGATTAACTGGGAATTCGGCATTGACTGTGGCTGTGAGGATGCATTTATCTCTGTGTGGCCCTTCCATGGAATAGTGCCCTGTCCTAAGTTCAATGGCTGGGATAGGCTCCAACCCAACCAAATTATGACACAATTATTTCTAGATTAAATGCTTTTTTTAAAGAAAAGGTCTGCGAAAAAACTTGTGTTACTCAGTCTCTCTCTGCTGAGGATATTGGTTTATTTCTGAGTGCAGTGACCATTTCAAAGGGTCTTTTTAGCTACCTTTCCTTTTCTAACTTGATCAAACACATTGAGGACATTTGAACCGGTCCAGTGTTTTAATTCATAACTATATATAAAGTCAAATACACATTTTTTTAATAACATTGTGCATGATGTGTCTCGAACACTAACATGATCATCGGCAAACTTTGACTTAATCTCCTCCAGCCTCTTTCCCATTTATTTGAATCAAACATGCAGGAGCAGGGAAACTAGGAAAACATAAAGAAACTGTCCTGCGTTTCCCAAACCTTGTCTTCAAAGCAGTGTGGGACCTTTATTGTGAACTTATTTACAGTACTGTCGTGATTCTGGTCGTTGCTGCCTCAACCCAATCATTGGGTACCACTCACCTGTTCTCCAGTGTTTCTATTCAGCTCCCCAACAGGCAGACGCTGCCAGGCTTTTGAAAGCCTTGAGTGAGTAAATATCCAGTATTCCTTCTCTTGCCTGACCACATTCACGACCACGTCTTTGTCTGTACCAGATCTTTGTCTTTCTGGACAACGGCCTTGTTTCTGCCCCTGTACTTCTGCCTCTCCTAGCCAACCAGTTACCAACCTGACTCTGACTAACCGGCTTACGACCCCCTGCCTGTCTGGGATAATCCATCAGAACCTTACTCCCCTGATTCACGGGGACTCTGGGAAGTGGTTCCTGGTACATACTCAGCGACTTCCTGTGTTCCTGCGTTTCAGTCCTGAATCATCCTTTTAGTAACACTGTGTTTCTGGCTTAAAGGCCCTCTGTCCCGAGCATTACAAGTTTCCTGTGACTGCTGTGAAATAAATAACGCCACTTTTACTGAAGCTCAAAAAAGAGGGAAAATCTTCATAACAATAATGCATTGAGCCACATCTTCACAAAGACTGGAGCTGCTGGTAGAGCAATGGCCCAGTTGCGTTTCACAGGTATGCTATATTTAAGCAAATCAATGGAAACTGTCATTCTCTGTGGAAATACTTTGTCGTTATGTCTCTAAGGAGGTACACAAAACTGTGCAACTATTTTAGGAAATTCGAAGGCCGAGTCTCTGAAGTGTCGATCAAATCTACCAAGCGCCATTTGATTTCTGCCACAGTATATCATGTTTGAAATAAATATGTGGGTTATTTTTATTTAATTAACAGATTCAGCGCTGCTCATCTGCAGCAATTTGACTGCTGACTTTAACAATTTGATTTAATATCTGTTTTTACGTGATCAAACACTCTAATTGTCTGTTTTCCAAGTTTACAGGAAGACATTACAGACTCTTCGTGTGCACTTTTGGACAAGACAAAGAGGCACAACAGAGAGAAAATGAGATAAACAGATCCACCAAGGGAAAAACTCCATGATCTCACTTAAATGAGTAATACTGACACATGGGTCAACGAGGGATTTAACGGATGATTACCAATAAGAAAATAAATTTGCATCCATAGAAAAACGATCCTTTTTTGCTTTCCTTATAAGAATGGGCATTAAGCCGAAAGAGACAACCGGCCTCCTGACTTCAGATACGACTTTAAATACGAATTTTTTCAGCGCGCCCCGGCTGATTCTGGGATTTGTAGAGCTTACGGCAGCTAACAGGAATTTCCATTTGTTCATGCTTGGACTGGGTGGGAGGTGGTGGTGATACTAATCTGCTCCAGATTCAAATTTAGAGCCACAGCTGCAGGACAGACGTTAATGAGGGGCACAAACAGAGAAACAGAGAAGAGAATAGACCGGGAAAATGGTCCAGGAAGCATGCAAATCTGCACTGCAAGAAGCGTTGAGTACATAAAGCAAAACGGCAGATCAGAAATCAGACTGACACAAACACCATCAGAAAAAGCCCAGAGAAAGCCGGAGTCTTTGTCTTAAAGACACCAGAGACATAAATGAGCACAGAATGCTGAAGAAAACTGCAGACGTACCAAAAAAAAAAAAAAAACATCTAATGACTGCTAATCTAATGAATCTACTAAAAGCTTTTTAAACCACGCAATAACATCACATGACTCTGGTCCAGGAATCCAGGGCCTCACGGAATAAAGTGCTCCTGCTTATACATTCAAACGCCTCACTCATTTTCGGTTTTGCCACTGAAGTTTGTCCAAAGTTGCAAATCAAGTCACATGACCGTCCACTGGCGGACCTGCAGGATGTTTCCCCAAGAAGAAATCCAAACAAAATGTCTGAGCCAAGTCTGCTGCGGTTACCTAGAACAGACCTTGCGTTTCATGCCTTCATTTAACTCCGTAAAGTCCATCATGTCCCTGAATTCTTTCACATAGAAGACCCTGTATGTGCGAGTTTCCATGTCAACAGCAGCAGTCCTGCGTGGTCTCATTATTATCAATTCAATTCAATTTTATTTATATAGCGCCACATCACAACAACAGTTGTCTCACAGCGCTTTCCAAACATAGCAGGTCAGACCCTACTCTGAAGTTAATTACAGAAACCCAACAATTCCCACCATGAGCAAGCACTAGGCGACACAGGCAAGGAAAAACTTCCTTTTAACAGGCAGAAATCTGGAGCAGAACCATGGTTACTATCTTACCTCAAAGCTATTCAGTGAGTCTCTCCAGAAACATGATTTATTTTTTGTATTTGGAGCGTGTCCCTGTAAATGAAGTCCTTTTTGGCCGTTTGGACGACAACGTTTTCCATTTCATAGTCCTCAAGTCTATCCTCCATGCTGTGACACCTGATGTGCCCCCCCCCCCCTCATACATGGCAGCAAATGCAACTACCTGAATTGATCTCATAGCTGAGGACTTATCTCTCTCCAACACACAAAGCTAGCTGCATAGCTAACCTTATTTGGACTTTTATTGATCTTTACTGTGCGCATCCCAATCTGAATCCTAACAAAAACCTCAGAAATGACATTTTGCGTCACCTCAGGAGCGGACTTTAGCCCCATTAGTTATAAGATCAGCGATTACATTAGAGTGGGTTTTAATGATGCTCTCTCTGGCTGAATATCTCAAACGTGAGATCAGTTCATCTCCCAGTAATCTCTCTGAGTCACTGGGACTGTGCAGACACAAAAGCCGGTACGTGACTTCCCTAAGGCAGCACTAGAGGCTAAACCAGTGGCTGAAGATGTTGGAAATGTTAGTTGTGACTTGTCAGTGGCTACAAAGACATCCTGGATATGCTCACATTTAGGAAATGTTTAATAACACACATAACCTCTCCTTGTGATGAATCATAAGCCCAAATATCCTCTAAACAAATAGAAAAACTGGTTAAACAGACCAAAAAAACTAGGTCGGCCAATTGCATTAATGCTGAACCACAGTGTAGCTCTGTCAGTCTTTACACTTTTTTTATATCTTCAGGCTCTCTTTTTAGTCTCAGAGGAGCAACTGGGAAATGTGCAAAAATCTGAGGTTTCGTTTCTTTGGGCGGAAACAAATCCATCAAAGAGCAAAGTGGATAGATATCATGGATCAGTTTCAAAAAGCAAACTAAAAAAGAGATGGGAAAGAGATGTAATAGCTGATGTAATCCACTGTCTCAGGCTGTCTGGTTATGGTGGTGTGCTGCTAAACCAGAAAAAGGAACCATTGTGCCATGGCACGGTAAGTGACCGCTGAGGACCATCTGGAGATGGTCTCTTGGGTCAGACGGGTCAGGGACCTACCAGCTGTATTCTCAGCATCAGGATGTTCTCCTCGGAGCTCAGGAGGACCTCTCTCTCCTCCTCATCCTCCTCTTCCTCCAGCGCGGCGCGCACCAGCGCTTTCTGCCGCCGGCGCAGGCGGTCCAGCTCCCGGATGCCGGACACGACGGCGTCCAGCCGCTCCCTGGACAGCGGCATCCCCTCCGGCCGGACCCTCTGCGTGTCTACGATCCGGGGGGACTTTTAGGACTTCTGGTGCATCTCACGGTTTTTTTTTTCCTCAGACACCGATCAGCTGAGGCTCACCTGGCTGATCTCAAGCCAGTCCTGGTCAGAGAGTGGGGTCTTAGCCGGTGGTCACGCGTCCTGCTACAGGGGACCGGTCAGTACTGGATGCTCAAGTAGGAACCGGGTCCTCCCGTCCTGATCCATGCATGGGAGATAACCCCCCCCCCCCAGGAGGACTCTGCCCTGCTCCTCTATGTACCTCTTTGTGCTGTGCTTTCCGCACACTGACCCTCTGTCTCAGAGTGAAGTCACTGACCACGCCCCCACACACACACGGCTCGTTGTGACGTCACGCACGCCTCCTTGCACTAAAACATTGAGGATTTTTACAGTCTGTTTGAGCAGATGAAGAATAACTGCTGTAGGATTAAACTGCATCACGTCTATCATAGAGAAAATATACATACATGGTTGTTTCTCTGTGAGGTCTTGTCTAGGATCCTAAATTGTTTTGGCTTCTGTTCCTATTTGATTCTTATTGTATTAGAAGCTTTATAAATTTGGGTTTTTTTGCTCCCCGGGCCAAGAACAGCTCATTACCTGCAGCTTCATAAAGGCTGCACACTTTAATCCTCTGTGTGAGAATATTGATCATCACATGGACAAACAGCTCTCCAAGGAGCCAATTAATCATTGTGGTCGATACTCTCACTCACACATACAGACCATTGCCCTCAACACTCAAGATCGTATGTATTCAACGTTAAAGCATGTTTTTTGGTTGGTTTGCAGCATTAAATAATTCATTTTATTGTGTTTAGTTGTGTGCGTGTGGCTCCAGCTACTTCATTAATTTGCTGCTCATCATCATCCTCTTTCAATCATACACAGTCTTCATCCAAAAATCCATTTCCCGTCCTATTCAAGGTTGGTAGTAAATCAATGTAAAGGCAAAGGCATGTGAGAATAGACATTAATTCAAATCAAACCAAAAGCTACAGCTAAAAATCTGTAATTTGACATCAGTTTATTGTTCAAGTTTAATAAAGTCAGGTTCATCCTTTTGGGTTAAAGATCTTCACAGGACAAACAGCATTATGTCTGAGCATTCATTCCAATGGGTAACAAGTACAAATAACTGAAAGGCCATAAACTTTTATCAAAAGCTTTCCTTTTGGTAATTTTTCTGAATGCCCATGTAGAGTGAATCAAACAGAACAGCCCTTAATTCCATTGCATTTTATGATGAAGCAGTCACTGTAGTGTAACAATTTTAAGGTTAAGGGTCTCAGAAGAGTCACTTAAATAAAACAAAGCGAGAGTAGTCTGAGGTAATCAGAAGACATCATTTGAGGAGGAGTCAGTGTAAGCGCTGAGTGGCTCCCCCCTGTCCATCAGCACATCCTCCTCCTCCTCTTCCTGGGGTCTGATGGAAAGCAGATGCTTTTTCTTCTTCGTACTTCCTCTGTGCTGCCCGTCCTCCTCCTCCTCCTCCTCCCCCTGGTGCCCAGCTTCTGATATAAACACAGTTCATCAGCATTTTTCTGAAGAAAACTGGTGAATTATATTTAGTCAGATTTTAAAGAGCAGATAATTAATTCATTTTTAATGGTGGAACATGGATCCTTGGCCTTTTCCTCATCATATTTAACATTATTTCATATTTATGAAGTGCATAATTAAATCATTCATATCATCTCAACCTCAGGGTCTAACCAGTGCAGCAGGTTTAAAGCCCATTTTGAGTTTGCCCAGCATGGCAATCTGTACTGTGTTTATGTTCTTTATATTTTCAACAGGTGTTTTTATCCAAAGCAACTTACAATGCAGATACAAGATTACAGTGAGCATCCACTTTACAATAATCTACATAGAGGGAAATCACTAGCCAGACAGCAATGGTGACACTGTAAAGGAGGCAAGTACACAAAGAAAAAGTGCAGTGGTACAGGTTAAGAGCTTGTGTAGGAGGTGCAGTGTGAAGTGGCTTAAAGGGTTTCTTGAAGATAGACAGGGGAGCCATTGTTCTTGGTAGATAATTCTACCATCATGGAACGACACATGAAAAGAGTCTGGATGTTTTAACTGGGATGTAGGCACTGCTACAAGAAAATCTATTGATGACTTTCATCCCTTTTGATATGTCAGAGAGACAGTCTGAGATGTGTGCTGAGACCGTGTGGTCATCAGGTGGAAATGACTGATAAAGCTGGGTGTCATCAGCATAACAGTGGTGTGAGAAACCATTGTAGTCAGTGCAAGGTGTCTTAGGGCCATCCCGTTTAAACTGAGTTGGCATATTTGATGAAATACATAGCTATACATCTGATGCTGCTCCAACATTGTCGGTCCTTTGAAATTTTTATTGCAACGATTTTAAAATGCTGGAGTAATCCTGCACAGCTGATGTGGAAGTGGTCAATGATTCCCAAAAACAACTGCATCAAAACCAGGCTCCCCACAATGCAACCTACAGTACTTTCCCCCCCCAACATTTTACTACTCATAATTTCCCTGCTATTAAATTATAATTAACTACATACACTTATGATCATCCCCAGGCTTGGTGGCCTGGACAGAAACAGTTTTACCTGCAGCATTACGGGTCCGATCCTGCTGGGCTGGATTTCTGGTCCTGATAGGTTTTGTGGTCTCACAGTCTCTAACCTCCCCCACACTCACATCCTCTTCCATCTCATCCTCCATCCCCCAGGAGCCCTGAAAACACAGCAGGTCAAAGGTTACCGAGTGTGTTTGATCTACATCCCCAACCACACTCCTGCTGACAACGGTACGATACAACACAGCCACCAAAACGAGTCGCTATCTAATCATGTGACTCTGGCGAATCAGAGCCCGGCAGCCTGCCCCAGGTGGAAAAGCAACAATACCATGTACAGCCGTGGCGTGATAGGTAGGAACTAGTGGAAGTGTGTGTATGGGGTTCAAGAGGGTCAGAATGAAACATGAAGACTCCTGCTTCTGATCTATATCATACTGTGTGAAAACTGAGTCATTTGCTAAAACAGATGGTAAACTTACTTCTGGCTGTCGCCGTGCTTCTTTGTGTGTGACCCCCTGGTTCATCTTGGTAACCAGAGTGAGCAGGAGGTGATGACCATGAATCTGTTCTACAGTAGGAGGGTCCAGGTCCTGATGAGGGACAGCATTTAGAACAGATGGAAAGGATTTCAGAGTGTTTGCGGCAATAACTCAGGAAATGATATCCGTGTAATGGGCTGTAGGTAGACCTTATAATAGATTAATGATAAAAAAAAAAGGAAATGACTCTTTCGCATTCAGCAGATGGATTTCAATTAAATTCTTTCCATCCATTAATTTTAGATTTATTCAAAATCTCCTCTGTATGGGAAATCTGACCCCTTTATGCTCATATTGAACATGTCAGGCACACCACCTTCACAAGAGTAGCAAAAATAAAGCAAGTAGATTCCAAATTCATTCTAACCTCTCTTCTAACCTGTTAACAGAAGTAAGCAGTCAACCAAATCCAGTAAGAAGTTTGGATTGGGTCTTGCGTCGTCCTACGTGGAACATTTGAACTGTCAGCCCTTACCTTTTTTAGACTCTTGGTTCTGTTCTATGGTTTCAAAGAGGAAAGTCTAAGCCAAAAGCACTGATAGCCAGTATTATATATATCATATTATATATATATAGTAATATCAATACACACCATATGACTGTGTAAACAAAGCTAGACAAATTTTGAGTGAGATGACTTTACTAAAAAGGAAATGTTTCAAATAGACAGACACATTTTTTAAAAAGCTGCTGTTATTATACACCTCACCATGTCCAGAACCTCCTGAAGAGAGCTGGAGAAGCTGCCAAAGGCCTCTTCTTCTAAAATATATAGAGATAACAGGATTTAGACAGATTGTCATGGCATTGTTGGCAACAAGATACAGATATCTCTGCTGCATATAGTGTTCATCATAAGAGTGCTCATGAATACTTATTTCTATATGGTTACTCATTTTTAACGTGGTTTTAAATTATTTATTGAATGTATTTTGGCACGCACTACTTGTAATAAATCATGCATTTCTGACGTTTCTCTTAGTTTCAGCTCAATAAAAAATTCAAATGTGATGTTATGTGTAGATGTTCGTCCATGGTTGGATTCTATACATATTAAGAACCAACAAAGACATGGTTTTGTTATGTAAAATTTTACAATTAACAAAAGGTTGGCTTTTTTTTTTTTTATATGACTATGCCTTTAGTTTATGAGAGCGGAAATTTACAGGGAGAAACTTTTAGGCTAGACCGCACCAGCCAATAGCTGGAAAATCATTTTTTTGTCAATCATTTTTAATAGAAGGGCTGCTGATGGGAAAGATGGTGGGGATACCTGTCAGAGGGGCCTGCTGGGAGACGCTGATAAGCAGCTCTCCCTCTGAGATGTGATTCAGTGCTGCTTCGGTCTCTGCTGTCACTGTGCTCCTGCTGGAGCTGGAGTCTTCTGTGGAGGAGGAAGATGGTTCGAGGGAGCCTTCAGCCGGAGCGGGGGAGAGAGGAGGGGGGGGAGACGGGGGGTGAACAGGGGAGCTGGGATGAGGCTCCTCCTCTTCTATGGACATCACCCTGCCAGAGGAGAAACGGTTTGCGTTTTATGATCTACAGTATGATGTCTAATACACTCAGCCAAGATCTGTGTGCATGTGTGTGCATACAGCTGTGTTTGTTGTGTTTCCACATGATCCTCTGGTTTCTCTTCATCCACTGTGCGCTTAGAGTCTCCCCAGATGGGTAGAGGTGAGGAGTGACTAACGAGAGAAGCGTTTCTTTCAGCAAAATGGGGCTCTGGGGTGGTGGCGGGTGTGGTGACAGGCTCTGAGGTCACAGATGCAACAAACCAGACAGAAATCAGATTACAATGGGAGCAAAAATCTTCCTGAGATCGAATCTACAGTCCGCTGCGTCTGACCTGGTGCTGTGGTCAGCTCCGGTGGCTCCATGTTGAGCGGGCTGGACGGTTTTGACGGGGTGGGAGTGGTCACTGGTGGGGTTTCGGTGCTGAGTCGGACCTCACTAGGCAGAGGGGTTGGCACTGGTGTAGGGACCAGTGGGACCTGCTCTTCCTGGAGAAGAATTATGTTTTTTAACAAATGGGTGGACCAAAAACTGGGACACTTTAAAGAATTTTTGTGTTTTCTTGTACCTCCTCATAAGCTGTTGGTTCTGGTTCTGGTTGCTCTAATCCCGGGTCTTCTCTTCCATCCAGGGCATCTTTCTGACCCAACACCTGGGCCACTGTCTCACTGAGAACCTCCTTAACCAGTTGCCTCATTAGCTCAGAGTCCACGGTGGTTTCTACAAGCGGCTCCAGAGATCCACCTGCTGCGGCTTCCACTGCAGACACACACAACAGCCTATTTTAGCATAAAACTCAAGGAACAGGATTTTATTTGTTTAGTTAGAAAGGTTCCTTAGTAAATTAAGTATTTAACAATCAGTCACGTAAAGAGATAATCATATTCTTTATAATTTAAGAAAAGTAGCCTGAGTGCTCCATCTATCATATCATTCAGCCCAATACACTCTGGACTTTCCTTTATGAATAATAGAACATTATTTTACATAGCTTTATAGTGAAATATTATTATTACCATCTGCCAGTACTGTGATTTATGAGATTAAATATGAGGACAGGAGGACGAATGTGAGTTTTTTTTAGGACAGTTTGTTAGACTTTGTTCCCTTTACTTTTTTTAAAGAATATCTAACTTTGATTAAATCATAACAGTGGACTAAAGTGCTTTTAGTCCATACGTATAAAGAATCTCTCTTTTCAGCTTTAGAATTTACTGACATCAAGGAAAAGCATATTTGACCCTACCAAGCCCCAACCCAAAGAAGTATTAAAAACAAACATTAATGGTAAATGACAGAGGTCAGCTTCTCCTACCAATATCAGAGACTGTGTTCCGCTCCTCAAGCTCTGAGTGGCTAGTTTGGTCATTCTGGTTCATTGTGGGGTCAGAGACAGGTGGTTGATAGATGTCCGCAATCATCCTCGATAAAAGGTGCTGACTCAGCCTAACAAAAACATGAGGAACAAAGCAAAATCACATTGAGCTGTCAGGATCAACAGGACCCACGTCTGTCCAGTTTAGACTGGTTTTCTCACCATTCCACCATCCTGTTCTCCAAGACGTTCTGCTGCTGGCTGATGCCCTGGGCAGCAGTCTCGTTATGGGTAGGGTGGGACGAGAGGGCCACAGGTGGGAAGGCTGGACCATGGTACGCAGCTGGAGTGGGAGATGGATCTCCATCTAACACAATGACTCCATCCCCCATCTCATTCTCCTCCTCCTAAGGAAAATCAGGTGTTAGGGGAAATCAATATATGTATAATCACTTTCTTAATTTCCACAAGTGAATATTTTAAAGGTTCTTTTTCTTTCTCATGGGACTCATTCCTCCTTCTAAGCCTCAGAGAGGGTCTCCTTATACTTTATCTCTTATCGTTTTGTCTGGAGGATTGTTTAATACAGGTGCTGAATGAAGGACAGACTTTACATCTTATTTTCAGACTCAGAGGGGTATAAAATGCACCATGATTCGTTTTACGTTGGGGCAGTCATATGAACCACTTGTATGATCGTGCTGGCTGCTCTCACTTCATGAAGTTTTCCCTTCCCTTTTTCCCTTTTAATAAATTTTTATTACTTACTTCCTCAGATGGACTCAGACTGTTGCTTTAAAATAACATTTCCACAACACAGGTGATAGATGTTAAGTATTTGTTACAGAATTTTTTAAAAGATCTTTTTTGCCAGATTATCCCAAATGATGCCAGCGTCACATTCCCGATTCATGCTCTGCTTGAGTTCAAAGTCTACCTTCTGGGTGGAACCAGCGTTTTAATTTCAATTCTCAAAACGTTCCGTGTATCTTCCAAAAACTAATACAACTGGTAGGATTTCCAATGAACACTTGATTGGAATTTTTCATAACTGATTTTCCTAACATTTAAATACAGGCAGACAGAGCAGACAGACAGACAACAAGCAATCTGATGTATGGACAGGTATGTCCAGAAGAACAGACGCTAGGGGGCGCTAGGGCCTGCAATAATAATGGAATTTCTATTTATTTAATGTATACTTCATTAATGCTGGCCTCCAGTGTAAGACCTTGCATTTCTTCTGCAGGTGATGACACCTTCTTCCCTTTGATTTTTGTTCTGTTTATGCTCAGCAGGAGGCGCTGCAGACTCAGTCAGAACACAGACAGAACAGGTAATTTACCAGGTTGATGTCAGCAACGTGCAGAGTGTCATTTCCAGGAAAAATGTCCCCTTCCTCATCCTCCTCATTTTCCTCGTTTTCCTCATTTTCCTCACTGGCTCTCTCCAAAATGAGCACTCCGTGTGATGGAGCAGACGGAGCTTTGTCCGCATCCAGCCGCTTCTGCGGACAGAAAAATATCCAATCAGAGCCGGCTCGACTATAATTCAGGCTGTATGGCTTTAGGGCTTTCAGTGGAGCCGTACAGCCGTAGTGGAGCTGTAAACTCCGTGGGTGTGCAGAGGTGAGGAATGAGACAGCTCACTTGTGGTTCAGCTGTTCTGTTATCTGTGGTAACCTCTATGTTTTGGGGGCGAGCTGGCGGTACTAATGTCACTTCCTGAGTACGCTCACGTTTGGAGGAATCCATCCTAGGACGACCTGCAGAAGAAGACAAACTGCAATCAATATTTATTTAGAGCTTGTTAAACCAGCTTTTTAATTCTGTCTCTTCTGTTCTTATTTTCATTTACAACCTATTCATTCAATGTTATCATTATTGCTATTTTCCATTTGAAATATTACATTCTATCGTATAAGCCTCAAATAAAATGGATTTATTCTTTTGTGTATTATGTCTGAGATGATTGAAGGCTAGCACAAAGTTTTTTTGTACATTTCTTTTTACAGTCAGAGAAAGACTGTAAAAAGAAGTTTATTGAATGTGAACAAAATATATAGTATCACATCTTAACATTTTAAAGTCAGTAGTTTATGTATTAAAAAAGGCATGTGTGTATGCATCTATGTAGTTGCAGAAATATGGATACTGAAAAAATTTAAATGGAAATATAAATGGAAACCATGCCTGCATAGTTTGATGACAATGTTGTTTCTTAAAAAAGAAAATAAGCCTTAGAAAAGAGTTATTGCTCCATGTGAGTGATACAAATAATCATAATCTAGTGCTCATGTGTCATATTGGAGTAATTCTTTGGCAAGTGTTCACTCTCTGGATACTGTTGACTATTATTATTCCATCTAAAATAATAACATTCCTCCTAAAACTACCTGACGAGTGTATGTGCCAGCTCAGATAAATCTGATCATTTATTGGGCATAAAAGACATTCAGGGTGTATCAGAGACTGACTTATAAGCCTTGCAGGTTTCTGCGGACCTTAGATTCTACCTGGGTTTCAGTCCTATTAGGCCAGGTTCAAGCTGTACTAGTGTCAGCACAGTTGGGGTTTTTCTGTGGGGAACCGATGCTCCAGGAACCGACAGGGAACGGATGCTGAAGTTATCAAATCTAACAAGTACCTGTACACCTTTTCCAATATTACAGAGGCATCAGCAGTTTCTGTTTGCAGTCTGCTGGGGCAGCAGGATTTCAGCTGCAGATAGGACCAACTCAGACAAAGTTACCAAGGCAGCTAGCTGTGTCCTGGGAGATCGACCTCGACATAGTAAATCTCTTTAAGGCATGAAGTTCAGGAATGACTGACAATTTTGCACATATTCTAAACCAAAATCTGATCTGGATTTATACCACTTATGTATGAGTTTTGCACGGAGTGTTCAATCGTTTACTGACCCAGTGGGATTGCTATGGCAACAGGGGAGCTGTCTGTGAGGGTGGTGGTGAGGTGAACAGGGTCGAGAGAGGCTCGTTGAGGGGTGGAGAACTCGTGGTGTTGCTCGGCTTGTCCAAGTGAAGGGAGCGGACTGGTCTGAGTCTTACAGGACCTCAACCTCACTCCTGCAGGGAAACAGGGGCAGACAGACGGAAAGGCCGGTCAAGCGCCACATCCTCCATCGCTGCACGTTTGCAGACTGTTCAGTTTGACCTGCCGTTTCCCGACCTCTGATGCTCTCCACCAGGCGGGGGCGGGGCTTCCTGCTGGGCGGCGACGCCGGGGAGCTGAAGTGCAGGTACGGGTTCTTCTTCAGGGTCCGTCTCTGACCTTCATATGGGACTTTCCCATACGTGCGACTGAGGTCTGCGTCCACCTGCTGGGTGTCCGTCTTCTTACCGGTGACTCTATCAGGCTTTGTTTCCTGCAGCTAAATACAGCAACATATACAGTAGAGTACACCACCTGTATGCTTCTGATCAGTCAAATCCACCAGTGTGAGGAAAATCCAGTGTGACCGTTCTGTGTCCGGCTCTGCTGCCTCTTCCCATCACCGGCTTGGTTCCTGTTGCTCTGAGCATGCCCGCTGGCTTCCCTCTCCCTGCAGCTGCCTGCTGTGATGTCCCAGTATCTGCAGGTCTGGATTGGTCGGCAGCTACCGAGGATTTCCCAGGGTGAGGAGCCTTAGAAGAGAAGAAAAATCAGGGTAGCTGTGATAGTTCCGGGGAAAACACAGGTGTGTTGTCCGTGAGAACATCACAACTCATTTGTTTGTGTTACTGAACCAAACGTGTAAAAAAAAGGCACTCACCTGTAAGTCATTCGAGAAAGTGTTGATCCAGGTGTCCACTGTCTTTTTAATTTGAACTTCCTCAGTCCAGTCTCTGCAGGGGCAAAAACACATCATTAAGTTTTCCTCTGCCCCTCCGGCAGAAAGGCAGGAAATTTAGGAGAAAGTTTACTTCCACTGTCATTTCTGAGGAGGCTGAAGTAGCAGTGGTGAGATGAAAGTCATGCAAAAACCTTTTAGATCGACAGGAAAAGAGAGGCATTGGGTCTCTGAATTGCTATATCTTACAAACAAATCAATGTTTGGTGTAATCGGCACTCTGACAGCAGCTGCTGTTCAACACAGCAAACACACTGAGGCTGATCTACCTTTAAGATAAGGCTTTCACTTTTCTTTTGGATAAACCTTATAGTTAGGGATGGTTCAGTGTCCCATAGTTTACTGCTATAAGCTGACATTATTGTTGTCATTAACTTGTGTTTCTCTTTGTTAGCAGGTATCCCTGGTCTGGTGTCATGGTGTTGGAAGGCCCATCTTTCCTGTCTTATCAACCCCCAGCCGCTCCAGAAAGATGGCCACCCTCCTTGTTCCGATGAGGTTTGTTCCTAATTCTAGGTGTCAAGGAGGTTTCCTACTAGATCTTTTGGAAGTCCCTTCCTGATTCTAGTTCTGATGGGGGATCCCTGCTGGTTCTGCTTGTGATGGAGGTTCTTTTTCTAACTTCGTTCGGTGTTTCACTATGGGAATCGCCTCAGCGTGACCCAACTACGGAAGC
>CAJRST010002224.1:18445359-18467879 GCA_907169785.1 Menidia menidia | reverse complement strand
CACTCTGTTATCAAAGAACCAGGGATTACGTTAAGTAACCCAACGTTTCTTCTTGTTTCAAGTATTTTTTTTCCTTACTGCAGTTGCCCTGAAGTAAACTACTCCTCATTTAAAAATAAAAAAATACGAAATACGAAAATCTAATGTGCAACATTATCCAGACCTACAAATGACTTCAAAGCATGATAGGTTGACTGAAACAACATATCAAGCTTAACCCAACTGGACTAACCTACATAAAGGAATTGCGGTTAAAAGTAGTTGTAGACATATCTAGATTGAACTGGTGCTATGGACTTGCTCCAAAGTTCATGTTTTTAGTGAAACAGTGAAATGTATCTTTATCCAGCAGAAGTCTCATTCACAGACTTATCTTGTTTACAGACAAACCCTATTTGTAAACCTCATTCAGACAAGGTAATTTCTAATACCCGTGTGTGGGTTTACATCACCAAGTCATAAGAATGAGCTGGATCTGTTAGCGTTAGCAATGCTTACCTGTTAGCAGCTAGGGCCTCCAGCTGGCAATGCAAGATTTCTCCAGTCTTGGCTTTCATGAGAGCCTCCAGGTTCTCTTCCAGAACTTTCTTTTGTCTCTGAACTTGTCGAAGAACCTGACCAGCCTCTTCGAGCACAGATGAACCCACAGGCCTGGAGTGAACAGAAGGGGACTGATTTTCTCGATGGAAAAGGCTGTGAGGAGATGGAAAACGATTTTGCTGGGATTTTGTTGTTTGTTGGAACTGTAGATTTTGGAACTGGTTTTGGTGGCACTGCAAGTGTTGGTCCTGTAAAGCTTGAAATGGGACGTAGTTGTTTTGAGAATTGTTTTGGGGGAGATGGTTTTGAAGAGAGTGGGATTGTTGGACCCGGTTTTGATGGGTTTGAACTTGGCCTGGGGTTCCTTTGTGTTGCTGGACCTGTTGGGGGTCTGGAGCAGTCTTGGGGAATTGTGGCGAGTCTTCTGGCTGTAGGATGACACAGTGTTTCTCTTTCACATTCATTGTGGACTTTTTAAGTCAATACTCTGAAACGGCTTAACTTTTAGTGCAGGTTTTCCATTAGTATATACTCAGCTCTGCACGGCTGTACAAGACTAGGCACCACTCGGCTTAGGTGGTTTTCAAATACAAAAAAGGGCCAAACAGAAAGACAGGCCACCGGCCCAAGATGTAATTTATACATGAAACAAGCATGACACAAGGGAAAGCCCCTTAGAAATGCAAAAATCCCATGTAGAGCCGTGCCATGCTGAGTTGGCACTCCTGGAAAAGCACCATAAGTGTTTCAGCCATCCATGTTAGATGGTTGTATATAGTGCTTACAGTTAGCAGCTTCTTCATCTCATTATTCAGACGCCCCATCTTCTTCAGCATCTCATTGGCTTGTCTCACTGCCTCCTGGCTGTGACAGGCCACAGATGGTGGGTGAGAGGATTCAGCCATGGGTTTATTTTGCCGACACGAATCGTCCCTGAAAAAAGAATAAAGAAAAGATTACAACAAAAGAACCCTGAATGTAACCGAGGCCTGGTCTGGAAATTGGCTCCTGGCCTCTGGGAACCAGAGCTTCGCCTTACAAAATCTGCCGCCATGACAACCAGACAGTGGATGGATACATTGACGTTCACGTGGGGCTTTGCATTGATCATCTATGGTTGAATGTGGACATGTAGAGGACGGAACAAGAGTCAGAACCTTGAACGCAAACCTTGAGGTGTAGCTGTGATTTAGAAAAGGCAAATTCTGTGTTGGTGAGGGTATGCATGGTTTTTATAAATCAGGATTTTTTTTTTAGGCATATATAAACATAGATCCTATGCAATCTTTTATGAATGAGACCCTAGGTCTATTACATTACTGGTCTGTTCATATATATATATACCGTATATACACTTTAAACGTATCCAGTGTTCCATTTTCCATTCTCTTTCTTCTAATGGTAAGGTGTAGTTAGATCTTCTGTCTGGCAACTAGAAGCCTTCTTTGTGGTATGTCGAATTGTAATTTTGTTTCAAAAGTGCAGATGTGACGAGATCCAGCAGAGGGTTTCTCCTTACACCTGGTTCACATCAGCTTGGCGCAGTGCTACAGAGAAAACAAGCTCTGCATCAATGTGAAGAAGACCCAGGAGACGGTGGTGGATTTCAAACGGGACAAGCGCCCACTCCCTCCCCTGCACATCAGAGGAGCAGCAGTGGAGGTGGTCTCCAGCTTCATGTGCCTGGGTGTGCACATATCCAATGACCTCGCCTGGAGTGCCAACACTTCCTGTATGGTCAGGAAGGCCTGGCAGGAGCTTCTACCACTGTGTGGAGGAGAGCGTCCTATGCAGAGGATATATATATATATATATATATATATATGCCCATAAATATTTTTTTCTCTAACTTGTTGTTTTTAACTACTTTCTCTTTTTAATACTTATTCAATGGTTCCTTAACCGGGACCTGAGTGCTCATTTCATTCCACAAACTTGTAAATGTGAGCTGGAAACACAATCAAATTTGAATCCGTGAATATTTATATGCCCTTACACACACTTAGTGTCAGTTGGATAAAACTAGTGTTTCTCAACCCTGGTCTCACTGTCCTGCATGTTTACCAAGTGTCCCAGTTCCAGCACACCTGATTCACATAAATATGTCGTTATCATTCTCCTGCAGCACTGAGGAGCTGATCCATTATCTGAATCAGGTGTGCTGGGGGGGGGCAACATGGTAAACATGTAGGACTGTGGGTCCTGAGGACCAGGGCTGAGAAACTACTTATAGCTTACACTATAAGCTATAGGAACCTGTCCAGGCCCGAAGTTTCTGCTTCTAAATTCTAAATGCATCTTTAAAGATAACAAATGCTGTGAATTGTATAAGTAAATTTTAATTGACTAAAGGGAAACTTGACAAATACAAGTCAATGTAAAATGTATCTGTGCGTGTATGTTAACGAGAGGCACGGGTGAGATTAAAATGGCGGCCATTATCAACCCCTGCTCAGGCATTTACCAGTTCAGGAAAGACCACGAATGCCTGCTGTTGCTAGGCAACATCAGAGTGGTTTTAGGTGGTGACAGTGAGCAGGGACACTCGTGGAGGATAGTAGCCTCTGTTCAGGGACAAAAGCCGAGCACATCCCACCGTCTTCTCCTGTGAGCCTTCCTCTCACCTCCGCTTCTCTCTTTTTTTTCTCTCATCTGTATTTATATGAGAAAGGAAGCCCTTTCCATCTCTGACAGATGTAATACATCTATTTAACCATTGACCATTTATGCAGTTGACTATTTCTGAGGGTGTACCTTTGGCTCTTTAGAAAGCGTCTCCTACCCTAACTCTTACTCTGTACCTCCCTCTATCTTCTAGTCTTTTTAACTACTTTACAATACGTGTCACATCCACCCGTTCACACACACACACACACCAGCGGATGCAGCAGCAGGCATGATGGGCTCCATTGTCTTGGCACGGAAAATTATGGCAAATGTTACAGGAGCTAGGAGTCAAACCACTGACCTGATTTTCAGATGACTGCTGATTTAAACAAATCAATAGAGATTACACAAGTCTTAACAATGTGTATATCTCTATATGTATCCTTTATCTGAACACACCATACAGGCGGCCTCTGAGGACCCTTAATGTAAAATGGTACCAAATAACAGACCTGATCCATTCTGGCCAGCGAAAAAGCTAAATTATTGGGCAGAGCGTAGAAAATGTACAGTAAAGAGATAAGCTCATGTAATATTAGAGTATACAAACAAATATTTTCCAAAAGATCAGAGCTATCAGGATTCTTTTGAGACATTTACTTTTATCCAAAGCAGCTGTTAGTACAGTTACAAAACCGGGCAAAAACGCAAATCATTACATCTATTTTGTTGAGAATTTATTTGAGGACTTATTATTTCATATAAACGAATGATAATTAAGGAGTTAAAAACACACAGTTTTTAACACACAGTTCATACGTTAAACGTGATTAAATTTAAATTTGCTCACTTTGTGCTGCTTCTATTAAAATTAATAAGACAACAAACAAATAATTTGCATTTTAAATAAAAAGCCAGCATGTGGAAACACCTGAGTGGCAACTTCACTGTCACTATGAGTGGCTCAGTATTTTTGTCCTGTAAATGTGCTCAGTGTGGGACTGACACACTGGGGGAGTATGGTGAAAGCGATAGGAGGAGGTGGATGGCACACATCCACATCTGGAGTCCCGATCATCACGCATTAAATGTGGAGCACTGAGGCTTCAGGCTCCGGACCAACCCGTCATTCAAAATGCAAATGACTTTCACTGGAACTAATTAATGAGCCCTATAAATCAGCTTACTACATTTGGAGGAGGGCCTCTTAACTTTAACGGTCTTGGGGCCCAAATTCTCTATTACAAAGTAGTCTAGGTCCATTGAGGTATTATGTCTGGGTCTGATTTTTCTACTACGTGTCTTTAATAACTCAGCATTTTCCTTCATGAATTGGGTTTTTAACCAGGATGTGGTATCCATGGCAACCACATCCTGCATGGTAACAGAGGAGGAGTTGAACTTGAGTTGTGAAGTTGAGCACAGGAGAGATGAGAACAGGCTATTATGGGATGCTAAGTAACCACAGTAATGTCCCTAAACTTGGCTTGTTGGGTTTAACCTGTGTGGGGCCTCCCATCCTAAAACAAGCTGTGTTGCTACAGCGAAAACATGATTTAATGTATGTTCTCTAGCTAAGAATAACACATTTAATCAAAAACATTTGAGCTTATTCAGTTCAGTTCTTACCAGACCCTATTGGCTGCCGCATCTCCACAGGGATGTGCTTTATATCAGCTGACTGTGAAGTTCCGTTGATTCTGCTAAGAAGCTCATTAAAAGATAAGTAAATGTCTGAAAATATTTCAGTACAAAGTTCTGTATCATCTGTAGGATCATAAAGAAATGTCCCACTGTTTTAAAAAAGTTTGTACCAGTGGAATTTATTACAACTGACTCAGCCCTAAGGCACATTACAAAGTGTTTGTTTCATTAACTGACACGACAGAACAGGACAGCAAAGAAAAAGAAACAAACCCAATGTGAAAACGCTTTTAAAAACACCATCAAAAATGACTTTAAATATCAAAGTACTTCAGAAAACAAAAACAAAAAAACGGCAGGTAAAAATGTGAAGAGTCTGACTGTCACGGTCCCACTCTCAAACTTGTACACGGCACTGTTCACACCTCTTTGAAAACACAGACACCATTTTACATTGTTAGGACGACTCCCCCTTAGACATATAGATGGAAAACATTTCGAAGTTTGACTTAAGGTCTCTGCTACAAGCTTCTGTCTGACAGAAGGCTTCACTGAAATGAGTCAGTGGAAGGAAGACTGCGTTCCTGTGCACTTATTTCCTCACACTGATGCACTCGACCTATGCTTATGGATGTTGACATTTTTGGTTATAAGCTACACTTCAGAATAATTGGGATTCTTAAAATGAGATAATCATATTAGGTACACACGATACAGGATTGTATAAAACAGATTTTCAAGCCGTTGAAAAAAGTATTTTGAAACATTTCTGTGCCAAACAAAGTCACTTAAATTAAGAAGATTAGGCAAAGCTTTGTGTTACAAAATGACGCTAATACAAAACAGAACACGTGTATAATCATCATGTGTGCAATAACAGCATATTTGTACATATTCAGAGTCACAAAAAAGAGGTTAGGCGTGATAGATGATGTATAATTCAACCGATACAAAAAAAGGAGTGCACACTACTCCGAACATTAGGTTTTATAGTTTGGTTTAAAAAATCAAAATTGACTAATTGTTCACACTTCGTGTGAAGCACTCAAAAACTACGCTTTTAAAGATGTGCGACTCATCACACAAGGCATTCCAATCATCTTGTGTTTTCCCAAATTTCAGTCTGGACAACAGCTTTCACGAGAAACAAATAGCTACCACTGCACGTCATCATCATCATCACCACCGAGTACGCACTGTGAATGTCTCCGGACAGGGTTGTTAAAGTCACTCTCACAGAGATGCACTACGGGAGAACAACAATAAGAACCATGGAGAAACCACTTTCCACACGTACGCCTAAAAAGAAATCCAAATGCTTTTATTTACACCATATCTAAAAACGCCAGTTCTTGGGATTGTTGGAAAACATTTTTATCCATACATATTGCAGAGGGTGGGGGTGGGGGGGGGGGGGTACATTCCTCCCTATTTTGTTGAATAACTACTCCAGCAGAAACATAGATCAAATACCTCAAAAACAGCTCCTTTTTTTCTACAAGGGCAGCAACATTTCTCTGACATGCCAGCACAATTAATCTGGGATAATAGATATAGGATCCACATCGGACTGAATACTCCCAGTGCTCTCACTTTCTCTGGCCTCTGACCAACCAAAACGCTCGACTACAGGCTCATTTTCGGTGGGAAAAAAAAAAGAAGCACAAATATCCCACCTGTGTGTTCAGGACGCCTTTCAGGACTCGCGACTGGAAAACCAGCAAATAGAAGCAGCTTGTGAAAAACAAACGTTTCTTTTTTATTTTGTTTTTTGCAGTGGGTCAACCAGAACGTTAGACTCAATTTCCACATGAAGCAATGACCTCACAATTGATGAACTACTGCTATCTTCCTCCCATTCACACACGTGGACAAACCTCAGCCTGAGCTGGCAGTAAGACGTAAAAGTTAAAAGAAAAACTGAAGCAGTAGGGATTAAGATGTTGATATCATCAATACTACTTGGCAGCATGTGAAAACCCAGGTGACGCACTCATGACCTGCCTGTAACTCAGAAACAACTTGCTATAAATAATTCTGTCCATTCAGACTGATGGTGAAATGATTTAAAATAAAAGGGAAAATCCGATTTTCTGTCATGTGAGCTCCAAACAACAAGCTCATATAAATAAATGTCCTTTGAATTATAAAATGAGCAGCTACATTTAATGATATACATCAGAGGGATCTTAATCCGAGAATTGTGTGAGAAATTGGATCTTCCGGTCAGTAATTTCGCTCCACCGACAGAAGACGGGTGGATTTGAGGCTGGTCAGCGGAGCTACTGGGTTCCATTGTGTCTTATTCATTAAAAAGCCTTGAGAGGAGGTAAAGGCATCTCTTCTTCCTCTTCTCACGGGTCCCTCTCCTTCTTTACCCTCACGTCTCCAGCCAGGATGGTGGCTATTTCCCCCTGCATGAAGGCCCAGGGCACGTTGGAGCCCAGCAGGGGGCACTTTTCCCTGCTGGGGCAGTACACCTCCCCTGAAGCCCCCTGGGCCTTGATGCTCTCCCTGGAGCAGGGGAAGCAGAATTTGTGGACGGGGACGGAGGGGCACTGCACGAAATGCGTGTCCTCCAAGCGTTCGTGGCAGATCGTGCAGCACAGGGGCCCGCTGTTGGCTATCGGGGAGTCCGGCACGCTCTGGGAGTGGACCGGCTCCATGCCCCCCGCGAACCCGGAGGACGCCGGCATCCCCAGGTCTCCGCCGCGGGGCGGGAGGCGCCTCTGGCCGGACGCTGGCGCGGGGGGCTCCGGGCTGCCGCTGTTCTGCCGGGAGGAGGAGGTGGTGGTGGTGGAGTGGACGGAGTCCCTGTCCTTGTTGGGGGAGTATGCGCTCCCGACCGCGTCCGACACGGACATCGGGGACGGTCCGTTCCGCGGAGGGTCGGCCGACTCCGGGGGCGTGGCGCGACCCGAGGGCCCGTCCGGGGGTCCCGGGACGAGCGAGGGGCACGGCCCCGGGAAGGAGACGACGGCCATGGAGAGCTTGAGGGCCTCCGTCTGGCTGCTGATCCACTGCTGCCTCTGCAGCTCCTCGCTGAGCTTGGCGGCTCCGTCCTCCACCTCCTGCTCGGGGGACGCCTTCCTCTTCTTGGCCCCGGACCTGGAGCTCCCGCTCCCGCTCCCGCTGCTGGACACCAGAGCCCGGCCGGGGCTGAGCTGGGAGGAGGGCGGGAGCGGGTAGCCGCCGTCGGTGTGGGACTGGGGCAGCATGTCCTCCCCGACGGGCTCCCGGAAACACCGCAGCGACTCCGGCAGCAAGTCCCCCAGAAGGCGCCAGTCCCCGGAGCCGTGCTTCTTCTCGTACTCCAGGTACTTGAACCCGGAGGACAGCCCCCGCCCGAAGTCCTTCATGCAGTCCTGGTACATCTGCTTGGCCACCCCCGAGGCGCTGGAGAACACGTTCCCGGAGCCGCTCGGGTACTCGACGAACACCCGCAGCTCGTAGTCCGCGCCGCTCTTCGACGCGGCGTCGAAGGCGAACAGTCGGCCCACCAGGCCGTGGTCCTTCTTGAAGCGGACGTCGAAGGGGGTGCAGCCGGACAGGGCGAGCAGCGTCTCCCGCACGGCCTTGGGCTTGCCGGCCCACTCCTCCTGCCGGTTCCGGAGGCTCTCGGCGAGCTCTGCGAGGGCCTCGGCACCCCGCTGCTTCTCCCGGGCGTCTCTGTCCTGGTCGGAGCTGGACACGGCGGCGGCCGTGGCCTGCTTCCCCCCCGCCTCCGAGTGGCTCGCCTGGCCGGGCAGGGAGACGACGAGCATGGAGCTGTGCGGGGAGGGTCTGCCGTGCCCCGCCGCTCCGTTCAGCGGGGCCTGCGGGAAGAGGCTGGGGGGCACGGTCATCTGGCCGGCCGCCGGTAGTGGTCCCCCGCCGCCCCGGCTCCGGGAGCTGGGACTCTGGCGGTTGAGCTCGGGCGGCCCGTCCTCCGCTTTGAACCCGTTAATTCCCGCGAAGCCGTTGGGCAGCTTGCCGTGGCCGGCGGCGTAGTCGAACCGCTCCGGTCCCGGTGCGTAGAGCTCCGGCCCGGGCTGCTGGGGCTTCCCCGCGGCTTCCGGCTCTTTCCCGCTCGCTAACGCCGACGGGCTCTTCCCCGCGCCAGCGGCCGGCGGGGCTCCCCCCGTCGCGGGGGGCCGGCCCTCCTGGAGGCCGTGCTCCCGCTTCAGGCGGCGGGCCGTGTCGATGACGAGTTCGATGCGGTCGGCGCCCTCGTAGTTGACGCAGCCGCGGCACACGGGCTCGGCGAAGTCCCAGATCATGGCCCAGGACATGCGCGGCAGGTCGCACAGGTAGCAAGACTGCCGGCGGGACGAGGGGACCTGCGGCGAGGACATGGTCCCTCTCGGCCGGCCTCCTTCCCCGCTGCCTCCCGGTAGCTCCTCACAAAGAGACGGAGGAGCTCTCACACTGCGGAGTCTCCTCTGATGGCAGGTTATTGTTCCTCCTCCTCATCCTCCTCCTCCTCCTCCTCCTGCTGCTGCTGCTGCTGCAGAGATGCTGTAGATGGAGGGGGGTTGCCTGCGTTGTTTCCCCTGCATGAATAACTCAGAGGGGGTATTTCGTACTTTCATCTGCAACAGCCCCCCACTGCAGCTCCTCCGGGGAGGAGAGAGCCAATGAGACCCTGCTATTTTCTGCTGTGCCCTCCTGTGAGTGAGGGTCTCGTTCTTCATAATTCTTCATGAAAATAGCATGGTAATTATCATTGCTGGTATAGGTGTGTTTGTGTGTGTACATATGCATTCCAGGTGAAAAACATGTTTTTTTTCCGAGCTAAGGACAGCACAGAGGGATGGCCTCTGATGGCTGCGCCGTGCGTTGCCCTGGAAACATGCCTGCAGACTGCAGTGAGGAGGAATGTGCTGCATACGTGATGAGCTGCAGCCCGGCTCGGCCCCGGTTTGCACTTTAGAAATGATATGCAAATCGCCAAGAGCCAGCAGGCGGCAGCGGGGAACGGGGGGGGGGATTTTATGCGGACGCCTCTGAATATGCAACAGTTGGATCTCCTCCTGACAAGCGGCGTGTTGACGGGAGCCTGAGACTCTTTTAATGCGTCAATTCCGCCTTTATGAAAAGGGACAATACACTCCTCCGCGGGATACTAGTCGTTAATGGACGTGAAGGTAAAACCCAGACACAATGACACACTTGTGTTTGGCTGGCCGTCCCAGGAGCTGGATCCAGGTCCAGTAAAGGCCAACGGCATTCTCAAATCTGCAGAAACCCATGTTCCATGGACACTAAGTAAAGATGACCTCATGGGATAAACAAATAAATAAATCAAAATCACTGTTTTTGTTTCAAGGGAAATTCATACTACGGTTACAAATCACATTTTCACGATGCAGAAAAAGATAACGTCAATATAAAATCAGATCTTTAGATACACTGTGCGTCTAACATCAGTCATTTGAAGTCAAAGCTCACAGAGCTGGACTAACAGACCCAGGTAAAGCAGGTAATCAGAATCAGTCTGCACCAGAACACTCATTTATTTGGACTGAAATGCGCTTTGGTGAACTGCTTCCACTGAAAAGCTGCAACCTTTTGTGTTTTTTTCTAAAGCAACAGAGTGCAAGTCTATGTTCCGAATAATGTATCTTGTATTTCTTTGGTAACAAACAGGACTGAATAGCAGCTCATTCAGACTACGTGCCAGTTCAACTTCCGGCATGTCACGCTACTGATTTTTAGACCCGTAGCATCATCTGGCAGAACCATTTTTCCGGGGGGGTGGTGTCAAAGACAGCATTGAAGCAGAAAATTTAAATAGATTACAGGGACCCACAGAGACAGAAGGAGATGAATTCCTTGAATGTCTTTTTACAGTCCGCTGCGTGGCAGCATCAGACATTCTTACAGCATTCTGCTCTTGTAAAAGGACACTGCACTATTTCAGCCATACTTTGGGCTCTCCCAGCCAAGAAAAACTTGTCAGCTTGTGTGTTAGACCCAATCCCAACTAGGCGTTTTAGGAAAAAATCCCATTGATTAACACATTCATGTTCAAGTCAATCAATCTGTCTTTGTCAATAAGCTGTGTGCCACGGAAATTTAAGGTTGCCCTAATTACACCTTTACTTAAAAACCCAATCTTGATCCTGAAGGGTTTATTCTAACATCAGTCTACATCAAATATCAACTTTATTTCTAAAGAAGCTCAGTGGCGTGGTGGTTAGCACTGTAACCTCGCCTCCTGAGGGTTTCTGGTTCAAATCCAAGTGTGCACATGGGTTCTCTCCAGGTACCCTTTTCACAGTCCAAAAACATTTATTTTTATTTATTTATTCGTTTATTTGATAGGGACAAGTATGTTTCATGAAACATGTCACACACTATAACATTTTAGCTAAGGCTAATTCTCAATGCCTGTCCCCAGTTAGGCTTTTACACGAAACACAGTGACTGCACAACAGAACAAATTACACACTAAAACATCACAGATAAAAGATCAAGACAGTCAGATTAATAATGTCCGCATGTATGACCTCTCAATAAAAAGTCTTTAAGTTTATGTTTAAAAAGGACCCAGTTTGACTCTCCCTTCAGTTCTGCAGGTAATGTATTCCAGGTTAGATTCATTGGAGATCGTAAGTTGACAGTAGGAGTGAGTGTCTGCGTGTTTATGTGTGAGCCTGCGATGGACCGGATTACCTGGTTAAGTATAGTTCAGAATTTAGCACAGAGAAACAACACTGGAGAGAGTCAGTCTTACATTTGGGAACATATATTCAAAGACAGACTGGCACATGATTGAGACATTAGATGGAGTTTCAGTGGTTGAACGTTTTACTAGTGTATGAGACAACAGAAAGAAGTTTTTTGTCATCCTCAAAATGGTCTTGCTGATATTTATAATATTGTGAAAGTATCTGGTGTGTGTGTGTATGTGTCGTGAACATGTGGACATGGGCGTTTTCTGCTGCTACTCGAATGAACAGGTGTGTTCTGGCAGGAGGTTTTCCTCTAAGCTGGTTACATTAGATATCCTTATATTAGCACAGGGGTTTACGAGTGCTGATCTGTAGCATGGAAGCCTAAACTGCTTTGGACCAAGTGTTTCAGCACAAGTTATCATGCTGATGTATCCCAATAAGACGTGAACTAGCCAAGTCATTTGGCCATCAGAACTGAACCTAGAGTTACTCCACTTATGGCGGTTTCCATTAGTGCCTTCACAGCCCTACTTGGCTCTACTTGCCTTAGCACGGCTCTTTTTTATTTTAGGTAGCTTTCCATTACAAATTAGGTCCAAACAGAAAGATGAGCCAAACAGCCCGTAATGTAGTTTACATGATGCACGAGACAACAATAACGGACAATGGTGGCAACAATATGCCAGCTGAACCTCAGTGTTGGTTTGCGAATTAAGCATTTACAGCGTTGACGATCACATAAATAAATGAATCAGACATTTGTTGTTTTTTAAAGCAGGCAGGGTTCTCAGGAACTGAGGTCCACCTTTTGGTGTCATATAAAATACTATTTTAAAGAGGGAATTACTATGTCCTGGGTAAACGCTTACAAATACCCACCCCTGCCCCCACGTCTCTTTTACCTGGAATGCTTCGGCCTGTTGCAGGTTTCCACAGCAACCGGAACGGTTTCCACAGTGGTGGCAGCAGCAGGACATCCAGACACACTTGGATGTTGATTGTTGACATTGGTTGCTGATAGAGAGAAAAAAAGAAAGTTTACAGTGAACGACAGGAACTATTCCCCACTAGTTGGCAGGACAACACAATACTTTTATAGACCCTTCACAATTCCCTTCACTTCTGGACCTAGAGAGTTGATCCATTAGCTTTAATGTGGACCCAAAAGGCAGGAAAATCAACTTTCAGGTTGTCAGACATAAATATTAAAGTCTCCCTAATTAGGACAGCGTACAAAGACACGTTCTCTTGGTATCTATAAAGTACTTTTTATATAAATAAACTGAAACAAAAAAATGCTTTGCATGGATTGAAAACATCAAGAAGGGGGAAAAATCAGTAAAACAGGCTAAAATAACATAGCATAACATAAATAGAATAGAATAAAATAAATAAAAACATTCTATAAAATTTAGTAAGAATACTACAACAATTTAATCCATTAATTGTTTAACAAATACTTAATAAGTATTTCTAAAACGGAAACAGGAAGCCATATTTTAAGGCTGGACTAATACGAGCTCTCTTCCTGGTCTTCAGCAGATGAGCAACAGAGTTTTGTAGGAGCTGTAAAAGATTTAAAGTTTTTTAAGGAAGACCAGCAAGAAAAACATGACAGTCTAATCTGCAGTCTAATAGCATCAATCAGGCCATCTGCACTGGCCTGAGAGAGGAACTGACCCATCCTTGCAATGTTTCTTGAATGAAAAAATAAATAAATCTTTGTTTCGTACTAGAAGTGTCAGACAGATTACCAATTTCTAAATCAAAATCTCATAAAATAATTAACTCTGTAAAAATTGTATAGTACATATGAAAAGTCAGAAATAAAAGAGGAGCAGGGTACAGAATTTATTGTATGGTGTGGTCAGCACACCTGAGCCAAACCGATTTGGGGGGGGTCAGGGGGAGGATCCAAAACCAGTTTAAATTGTCAATGAAATACATGTTCAATGTTTTACAGGTGTGTTGGGGCCATGTGTTGAGTCCAAGCAGTCTGCTGAAACGCAGTGGGGAGCAGAACTGATGAGACCAGCCTCATGGTTATTTAGACTATTGTTGGCATGAATTGTTGGTCCTGACATTAACTAGCAGGAGTTTTACTGAAAGCAGGAGAGACTATATCAGTGTAAGAAGATCTAAGATAACCGGTCCAGTGGCTCCGGTCCCGTTTGAGATTCTGTTCCCCTGGTGTCGAGACGGCCGTGGAATCATATCCACTACCCCGGTCCCATTGGGATGAACCAACGGGGTCAGAGAACAGAGAACACCCCTTAGCGCTTTCCAACTTGATGCCGTGGATGAAGCCCACACTTAGGACCCCAGATTGGCTTCACCACATGCTCCGTGGGATGCATCAGGCAGAAACCAGAGCCAGCCATTTTTAACCACCTCCACCCCTGCCTTCACCTGGCAGGGTGCTGCAGCTGCAGCCCCTCTGGCCAGGAACCCAGCTGGTCTTTGCCTGCCAGCTTGGAGGAGCTCAAATCGCCAGCCAGATGCTTTGCGGAGCAAGATAACGCCTCAAAACAATTCCCAGCTGGTCCTTTTTGCTGGTCCTAGCTGGCAGGTGGGTCGGTGCAAAGGAGTGGGACCCTGAAGGAGTAAGATGAGTGACATCTTCTCAGACAGTTTTCGGACTAAAACAGTGGCCAGGAATCTGGAACAAAATCCAAAACTGAAGCTACACATAGTTGGATGTTCCAAACCCTTTGCCGTGTCTTATTCCTCTGCCTGATGGACCAGAAGATGTCTCCATAGAGCCATCTGCTGCCATCTGCTGGGGGATCACTCTCAGAGCTGTTTTAAAGAGAGACTGTTTGAAAGGAAAATTTAAACATGGGCTGTCAAACTCCAGCTGTCAAGGGCTGCAGGTTTTAGAAATGTAAGGGTTACTGCCTCTGCACACCTGGTTCTTATTCAATTGGATCTCCTCTAGACATTGTGACACACTTCGTAAGTCGGGTGTGTTGAAACAGGCAAACCACTTAAAGGACTTGAGTTTGACGTCCCTCACTTAAAAACAATAAATACAGACCAAAAACAGAGAGCTGCAGGAAAACTGCCTCCACTATAAGAACTACATTTAACTTCACTGTGCCATGCCTTACTTCAGCTAAACTAGGAAACACACAGCTTTTTATTTAGTATCGTAGCCTTTTAAATTTGTTTGAATATCGACTTGTTTAAGAATAGTAAAAGTCAAAGCAGCTAAATTTTTTTGTCCATTAATAAGACTGCAGTAGGTCACACTTCTGCCATGTTGACAGTGATCGTTATTATAACAACCACCAGTTGGAATGGTGTCTCTAACCGTTCATAAAAAACTCCAAGAGTCATTCTCCTGAGTTTGACGTCCCTAGCCGACACGGATAAACAGAAAGTAGTGTACTTAGAAAAAAAGAAAGTGTTATCCTTTTAAGAGAAGCCACTAAATAAATCAAAAACGACAATTTTCTTTAAAGGAATTTCTACAACAAACAGTCTAATGTAAGGTGCCTACTAGGATGAAGAGGAAGAACAGAGAATAAATTCAACAAACTTACTCCCCTTACATAAATTAGAGCAAACAAATGACAAGCTCATGAATATATATCCGTGAAAAATAATCCTCCGGACTCTATGGACCACTACGATGGCAGAACTATGAGTAAACAGTTAAAATTTAACCCCATTAAGATATGCAAACCTGAATAAGAGAAAGAAGTAAGCAATATACACCTGAACTGAAGGTTTGAAAGGGACATTTTGTGAGTTTTCAGAGGCAAATCATGCTGACTTTCCGGGTAACGCAGATCACCAGTCAGCAGGAGGCTGCACATTGAAAGACTGCTACGGTTCTTTGTGAGATAAACTGAGCAACGGAAATGTGGCCGAGCTGGGACAGACAGTGGGCTAAAATTCTGAGGTTATGCATAAGAAATCATGTGAAACTTGTAATAACTCCTGATTTACTTGATGACAATAAGTACGGTATTTCACTGATTTAGTGGCAGCTGCCACTAGCTGCCGCGGCATAGCAGTGGCAGCTCAGCAACACTGTTCACCATAGTGGTAGCTCGGCAACATGCACAGCACATTTTCTGAAGAAAAAAAAAAAAAAAAAAAAAATTGGCGCCGAAAATGGCTGCCTCGGTGCTTTCACCAAAGCAAATTCCTTGTATGTATAAACCTACTTGGCAATAAACCTAATTCTGATTCTGATTCTGATTCTGACATCCACGAAGCGTTACTCCATGTAAATGTAAAATGGCACGGTGGTGGTAGAGGTGATTAGATCAAGATTAGATTAGATCAAAATTAGATCAAGAACAGTGCATAGTGAACTTCACAGGATGGGTTCCCATGGCTGAGCAGCTACATCCAAGCCATACATAAAGTGCCAGATGCAGTAGTGTAAAGCATGCTACCACTGGACACCATATTCTCTAAAGTGAGGAATCGCTCTTCTCCATCTAGCGATCTGATGGAGAAGTCTGGGTTTGGTTGTTGCCATGAGAACGGTACTTGTCTGACTGTGCTGGGCCAAGCATAAAGTTTAGTGGAAGGTAGATTGTCCTTTAAGGTTGTTTTTCAGAAGCTGGGCTTGAAGGCTCCAGCACACCAAGACCTTTTGGACAGCTTTATGCTCCCAGTGTGGGAACAGTCTGAAGATGGCCCCTCCCACTTCCACCATGACAGTGCAGCAGTTTCCAAAGACATGGAGGAGAGAGCTCTTACTTGAGAACTTACTTGAGGAGACGTCAGATGTCGTAACGGCGTGGCCCGTCACTATTTTGAGGGCTGACTCTAGTAGCTGGCTCTGATCGGAGGAAATAAGAGTCAGTGAGCGGTGAAACAGCAGGGAGGCTGCAGTGGGTGGGCGGGTGGAGGGTGTGTGTGTACCTGCAGCTGCAGCTGGTGGCCGTGCAGTGTCTCCAGGTGCTGCAGGGCCTGCTGACTCACGCTCCTCTCCATGCTCTGATCCTCCCTTAGCACAGAGCAGACAGGGATATCACGCGTATGACACAAAGCTGTTGCGGAACAATCTTAACGGGCGTGTTTTCAGATTGTGGGAGGAAATATTCAGGGTGTGCACAAGGAGAATATGCAAATCCACGCAAAAAGAACCCCAGATTTGGACAGGAACTTTTTAACCAACACACTGCAATGCAGCCCTAATCATGCTTTCTCCCCCAAGCTAAAAGGGGAAACATTATCTATCGATCTATCTATCTATCTACAGTATCTATCTATCTATCTAGTCCATCTTTTTCCCTGTTGCAATCAGACTGTTAAATTATTTAATTCTGTTCTTGTCGTAAGCTGTATGCAACGAAATTTTGTTCTGTATGCACTCTGTACATACAAAATAACAGTAAAGTTGTCTAAGTCCATCTCTCTATAATAAACACGTTTGATGTTTTAAACAGTCTACGACAAGTACAATCGCTTGTTGGTCAAAATCTATCTGACCGTAGTCTGACTTTGCCTAGAAAGGTCTAGCAAAATGTCTGCTTTAGCTTCAAAGTAGCCAGCAGGACGGTCAGTACCTGTTAGTATGAAGCAGCTTTTGCACGCCATCGGCCAGCTGAGACATCCGAGCCTCGATATCTGATTGAGCCTAAACACAGTAACAGACATGAAGACAAAACAAAAAATAATCAACTATTCATATGAACTACTCTCCAGAGTCCTGGTGGACTATTAATTTTACTTGGAATTGTTACAAGTATCACTGCTGTCTCCTAATGTAGCTTATGGGGCACCATACTGTTGGTTAGGCCCCACCTGCTAATTAGTCTGGATCTGCAGGATTTCTTGTTGACAATCCTAAGTCTTTGCTTTATTTTGTTTAGCCCTTTAAAGCCCGAACCGAGAAAAATAGGAAGAATATTGGATTTTTTTTAGTCTGAAGTATTTCTTTGGCCCCTCAACAACATATGAAGAAAAAAAAACACACACTTATTCTATCAAATTAGCGTGCAATAAGTCAAAAATATATTTTGGTGTAGTCTTCTACTGGCTGTTATCAGGTATATCTGAATGTGTACAACAGGGGTTTGAGCAAAGCTTTTTACCATTGAATGATGCAAAAAGTCTCAGATCCAAAAGACTTCAGAGACCGTATGTATCAAATATGATACATTTGGCATTATAGGGTTAAACAGAAATCCACATTATATCAGTTACCACAAGTGACTCGCTCATTTTAATGTTTAATTTTCGTTTATAATATACTCATGACTACAAATCGGGGATTAGTTTTGAAATAGTTTTGAAAATGGTCAAATAAATTAAAATTTCAGTTTAAAACAGGTTTCCTTTCCATCGGGTGGTCTAGAATTCAAGTAGACACAAGTAAAACACCTTTGCTTTTTTAACATAAAGTTCCAAATCATCTAAGGTTCCCCCCCTTTTCAAGAACACTTAATTTAATTGTTTTTTTGTGAGCTACAACTCTCCTGTTTTCCCGTTCTAACAGAAAATACCTTCAGGATTGGGGCGGCAGCAGAAAGAGCTGCAGCCGTTGCTGCGGCTGCGGCTGCTGCTGCGGTGCTGGGGTCTCCCGGGCAGCCAGAGGATGTCCGGGCCCCCCTCACCACAGCTGGATCCTGCAGGCTCTGAGCAGGAGGGGTCTGTGGACCCGTGGCGGTCTGCAACGGTCTCTGGGGCAGCAGCTGGACTTTAACTTCCCTCTTACGGCTGGAGCTGTGAGAGCTGAGCAGCACGGACCAGAATGAACGGACATCAGCCCCTCAACGGCCACCACCCCTGATGTTACACGATAAAATGCTAGTGGAGACGTAAAATGGCCGTTCAAGTCATTTAATTCAATTCAATTTTATTTATATAGCGCCACATCACAACAACAGTTGTCTCGCAGACCCTACTCTGAAGTTAATTACAGAAACCCAACAATTCCCACCATGAGCAAGCACTAGGCGACACAGGCAAGGAAAAACTTCCTTTTAACAGGCAGAAACCTCGAGAAGAACTCACCCACGATAAGTTCTATGTTAACATTTTCTGACACACAATTTTCTCACCGTTCTTTCAGAGCTCCAAGTCCAACTCCTCGCTCTCCAGCCGTAAAGCGAGACATCTGGAGGTCCGAACCTGGCCACAATGATGCAGTCAGTAAGATGATGAGATGGTTTTTGTTTGCTGTTCTCTGTTTGTCTCAGAGAGACTTTCAGTCAATTACACATGTCATTTTTAGCAATCTTTCAAAGTAGCTATTACAAACGAAAAATGTCAATGTTATCTATTTGTTAAATGAAGAAATGAGAAAGCTAAAGGGTCCTTTTTCAAACATAACCCTGAAACTTCTCAGCCTGTACAGTCTCCTTTGGTCAATAACCATCTACTTTCTGACAGTTTCTCTTGTTAGCAGGTTCTACAGAATCTACAGCTGTTCCCACAGATTAAACTTGTGTGTGAGGAGTCTTTGAATGTCCTAAATCAGAAGTGGACTTTGACTTGGCCCCTCCATCAATAGGTAGTACAGTTCTTAGTGGCTGTTTTCTTAAACTTCATGGAGATTTTAACAAATCATCCGGCTGTTTTCTTCAACTTTATGGAGATTTGAACAAATCATCCGGCTGTTTACTTAAACCTTATGGAGATTTGAACAAATCATCTGGCTGCTTTCTTCAACTTTATGGAGATTTGAACAAATCATCCGGCTGTTTTCTTAAACTTTATGGAGATTTTAACAAATCATTCGGCTGTTTTCTTAAACTTTATGGAGATTTTAACAAATCATTCGCCTGTTTTCTTAAACTTTATGGAAATTTTAACAAATCATCCGGCTGCTTTTATGCTGCAGGCTTGTTTAGCACTACTTTTTCGAATAAACTCGTTAAAATCAACATCTGCTATCTGTAACACCCCTGGCCTCTTACCGGCCGCAGGCTTCCCGGAACCCGGCCTCTTCCAGGGCTTCTGTTCGCCCCCCTCCTGCTCGGGCCGGTGGGGCTGACCCAGCTTCTGGACCGTTATCTGGACGGACCGAGCCTCTGGCGGGGGTTCGTGAACCCTTCTGGTGGGAAGAACCCGGGTGGGACGAACGAAAACATCCCCAGCGTCCAAGCTGAGGGGGTCACGGGGACTCGAACGTAACATGTCAACAGTAATATTTCTATCAAACTGTTTCGAAACAACTTCGTTATCTTTGAGGCATTTTAAACTTCCCGCTTTGACGTCTCGGCAGCTGGGCGTTTAAAAGCCGGCGCGAAAAAGTATATTGAACGGGTCAAATCTGACCAAAAACTAATAAATGCAACACAAAACTACAGACCAACGGCCTGAGTGGGAAAAAAACAACATATCTGACAATACTGCGTCAGTTGTTGCCAGCTATAGAAAACTACTTCCTTATTTGCTTCTTCTTCTTCTTCTTCGCCTGTTGCTGTTCTTCTTCTCTCGGTTTTAAACCACAGCTGGTATCCTCGAACTCGACACTGCCCTCTCCCGGAAAGACAGTATGTTACTAACTGTAGTCTTTTCTGTTTTCCACAAATCCAAAGGGCTTTCCACAAGAGCCTCACTCCATGTTGCCGTCCAAATATTTATTCTCCATATCTATCATAAGTCTTTGTTATACAATTTGATGATTTTTCAACTTTCTTGCTGATTAAACAGGGTGATGCTCGCCTTTAAAAGACTTTGGATCGTTGTAAGTCATTTTGTCCCGACTCTTCCCCCTCTTCCCCTAACTTTCTGGGATGCCAAAACGAGGTGGAATCAGCATTTTTTTTTTTTATTCCAACAAAGCACCGCATCACAACACACACTGACCCTGGTCACTTTAGCTAAAATGTTCAAAAATCCAAATCAATATAATTAATGCGCTGCCAGTTTAAAAAAATCCTAACCAGAGGAACCAGTAAATTGCACCACATCCTCTCTTCAATCGCATCCCCATCCTGAGCGTGTCTGAGGCGATTGTGGGAAGAAAAAAAATCCCTTTTCACAGGAAAAACCCTCTTTGAGAGGTTTAATGTCACACGTACATGGAGGGGAAAGAAAACAGAAGCAGAGGAAGTTCATCATGGGAACTATTGCATCAGTCTGGACCTTAAATGTGATGGGGAAAACAATAGTATCTGCTTTCTCAGTTTAATCACTCCTGTCCATTATTTTAAAAATCCATACATATATCCATTCCACTTGTACTCCCACTGGAATTTACACAAAAGCAACATCACATACAAATACGTGTGTGGGTCAAAGCAATGCTTAATACGGACTCCATTGTTAAGAATTGCTCTGACCCACACACGTATCCATTGAAATGCCATAAGTGGGGCACACATTTCTGTAGTTTCTTGTCCTGTCCAGCAAATATTCACTGTTTGGCACAAGGGCAGCTGAGAAAGAAAATTGATGGATTTCGTAAACTATCTCAAGTTGTGTGTTATCTGCCTACTATATTGCATATTACTAGTAGGGTTGTGCTGGGTCTGAACTCATCTTAGCTGCAATTTGGCAACAGGAAGGGAACATCCACATGGCATTCCATCACAGGGGCAAACAGAGAGAAACACACACACACTTGTATTTACTCCTACAGACAATTTAGAGTCACCAATCACCCCTACAGGTGGTTTTGTTGTGATAAACAGTGAAGATATCTTGTCTCAGACATCTAAGAGAGAAATCAGTTTTGGGATTTGTTGAACAATAAAAAAAATGACTGTTTTTTCAGAATTGGGTGACAGAACTTATGCCAACATTGGTGGTGTCTGGTGGCTTGTTTGAGTGGACAGGTGATGGCCAACATGAACAGTTTCCAATGAGTCAAGAAAGTGACAGAGAGACAAGGTAAATACTCCAGCACGGACTGTAACAAAGCAGCTTGACTTCACTTTGCTGCACGGGCAATAAAAGTGAGGATCCTGGAGTTTATGATTTTGTGGGATAGACCCCTGTGTTGGTATAATCAATCAATCTGAAGCTCGATGACCACGAGCCACCAGGATGACCACAGGGAACCAGGAACCCAGATGTGGGGGGGGGGGAAACAACATGAAATCAAAAAGATAATCCAGACAAAAATAGCCAAAGGTTAGGAAAGCAAATAAAGAAAACTTGTTATAAAGGAGTTGTAGTCGCATGCTTTTGATGCCTCTTTTTTTAGATTCAGCACCAAAAATAGACACCTGTTAGAAAACTCACCTCTGACACACTTGCCAGTGATTTTTTTATTTTGAGTGGATATAAACAGAATATAATGTTGCATTATTTTATGACACACGGGAGCCTATAAATGGCTTTTTTTTTTCAATACATCACTAGATATAGATTAAATAAATAAATTAATGATGAGTGGTCTGGAGTTACACTGAATCAGTGTTACCACTGTTACTTTTGAGACCTTCATTTGATTAGATTTTATTCTACGTGTGTTTTTTCGTCGTTTCCGCCTCGGCAGCTGTAATGCTGTACGGCACTTTCGTCACGATTTGCTTTCCAGGGTCATCTTTAAACTTTCGTTTCAAGCTAAATGTTTACAATTTCCCTGTTGACCTTCCCAACTGGACGCTCCAAAAACGAGCCTCACATAATTCCATGAATTATTTTAAACCCTGACGAATCTGCGGGCCAGGGTCTCAGTGTGTCCTTCACTACCCGGTGTCACACACGGGCAGCACGCGCCTCACAACGGAAACACACACACAGGTAACACCGCTTATTTTTTATTTTTTTAGAGTTTAAACAGTTGTTCTTTTGCCTTGTGAGGAAGGACAGATGCTGGTGAAAGACGAGAGGGTCAATGTCGGACGGAACTATGAAGCTCAGCGGGCTAGCTGTTAGCATAGCATCAGAGGCCTACGGGTAGCAGGAAGCAGGCGGAACGGGTAAAGTAGGGAGCAGGGTAAGGGCTAGGGAGAAGTGTAAGTGAGCAGGGAACAGGGTAAAGGAGCAGGGAGCATGGTTAAGGAGCAGGGCTAAGGAGTAAGGAGCAGGGTTAAGGAGCAAGGTAAAAGAGCAGGGTAAAGGAACAGGGTAAAGAAGCAAGGTAAAGGAGCAGGGAGCTTGGTTAAGGAGCAGGGAGCAGGGTTAAGGAGCAGGGTAAGGGAGCAG
>CAJRST010002224.1:18325187-18445349 GCA_907169785.1 Menidia menidia | reverse complement strand
GGTTAAGGAGCAGGGTAAGGGAGCAGGGAGCATGGTTAAGGAGCAGGTTAAAAGAGCAGGGAGCATAGTTAAGGAGCAGGGCTAAGGAGCAGGAGCAGGGTTAGGGAGCAAAGTTAAGGAGCAGGAACTATGTGGGCCGGGTAAAGGAGCAGGGTAAGGGAGCAGGGAGCATGGTTAAGGAGTAGGGTTAAGGAGTAGGGTAAGGGAGCACAGTGAATGTTTGATGGAGCAGACATGCTGACCCCTTCTGTAGGTATGAACTGCTGTAAGCACTGAATTACTGGCCGCGTCTTCTTTCTCCTCAGAGGGAATCATGGCGGTTCAGGTTTCCGAGTCCGACCAGATCAAACAGGTAGGTGGCCTCATCTTAACTTCAACCAGTAGGCTCGGATAAGAAAACTAGATATAGTCAGCCCAGCTGTCTTTGCCAGCTTATGAAACATAGCCGATGAGGGCAGTTCCAGCCACTGGCTGGAATCCTCTGGGAATGTGCCGACTCAGGGCTCCTCCGTGGACCTTCTCTTTCTGATCTGAAAATGTTTGTGGGTAGCATGGCATCCCTGCTTCACACTGGTCAGACAGGATACTGAAAGCTGGTGCCCAGTACCTGGTAACTCATCGTAGGGGATCCCATACAGGAGGCAGAAACACCTCAGGGGTTACTGGGAGAATGGTTAATGGGGCAACCAGGCCCCACCAAACTCATGAAAACGGCACCAGATCATTCGAGAATAATAGACTCGTCTCATGAGGCCTGTAAGAATATCCCATAAATGCTCCTATACAGAGTGTATCGGTGTGTGAAGTAGCCTGTTGGTCCTGTTGTACAGCTAATCATATAGAAACCTAAAACACATTAGTCGGCTTTTCACAGCAAGTTGTCGATTTGTTTTTGTCAGGGATTTAAAAGATACGAAAATGTTGAGGTGATTGTGTTTCACATGAAATTGATTGGATAGATTCTGCTTTAATTTAAACAATAATTTCCCATTAAGTGTGGCGTGAGGTTTATGCCGTAGAGCTGTAGCTTTAATAAGCACAGTTAAGGGAACCAGCCTTGGTACAAAGACCACGAAGGCCACATGACACACCAGTTTGTCATCAGGAAACCAGAAAATAATGACAGTTTAAATGAGTATCCCTCCATCATACTGAATTTTTACCTTGAATTTCTTCGATTGCTTTTGTTGTATGTTGTAGAAACGTTGCTGATCATTGCAAGTTGAGAAAAACCACAGTTCTCTCTAACAGGTGGATATTTTTCTGTGTTCTGTCAGTTTAAGGAGTTTCTGGGAACATACAACAAGGTCACAGAGAACTGTTTCATGGACTGCGTCAAAGATTTCACCACAAGAGACGTGAAGCCCGAGGAGGTAAGGAGAACATGACTGAGACCCTAAACACACCTTATGGAAAGATGTTCAATTTTTTTTAAATTTAAAAATACCAAACATTATTTGATTTAACAGCTGAATATTCTAAATTTATAAAACACCCCATACCCCATTGTATAATTCAACTCTAAAACTAACTATGAGGCCTCCATAATGTTTGAAAGAAAGTCCCATCTTTCTTTGAGTTCCCCAATATTCCCTGACTACACAACTCGGGTGACTTTTAGGTGCTGTTTGCAGACCTGAGCCGAATTTCATACATTTCCGTCCAACTAAAAGTTAATTGTGAATAAATCTGCTTTCATGTGTGCCTGTTGGAACTGTGACACTGAGGGAAGGGATGAATCATCCAGAACCTACCCAGCACGACCCGGCTCTACGTGGTATTCTTGTAGTTCCATTAGTGGCAGGCCCCCCTAAACACTAACAGTTTCTGTTGGGCCTGTTAGGACCTGATTCACAATGGAAACCCACCTAAACCAAGTCATGCCAAGGGGTGTAAACCTGTATAAGGCTGAGTGGGTACTAATGGAAAAGCCCCATAACAACCCTGAGCTCAGAAACTGAAGAAAAGCTCCGAGCTGCAGAGGTGATTGGTCAGCCAGATAAAACAGATGAAGATAGGTTTATGAGGAAGGTTCGGTCTTGGGCTTTAGAGACTAGAAGTGGTCAGAAATTAAAAGCTTAAACTAGGGACTGATAGATTTCTTTTCCCATGATTGATTAGTTTTTCCTCGATGCATCAGGCAGTTTGTTCATCATTTTCAACCCCATGAATTTTCCACAATGAAAGATGTCTGGGTCTTATCTGTGTTTTGTATATCTTCTTCAAAAAGTAATGAATGAATTCAAGTTTTGTGCACTTGAATTTTTTGCTGTCCCTTCATAGCAAAACAGTTCCTGGTTTGAATCCTGGCAGGGCTTCTGGTTAAGTTTAAATGGAGACTCTAGATTGTCCATAGGGGTGAGTGTGAGCACTCTGTCTCTATTGGCGGCTTCCATTGGGGCCTACTTGGCTCTACACGGTTTAAGTGGTTTTCCAATACGAATTGTGGCCGAGCAAAAAAACATTCTTGTTGCAGAATTTTATAGCTGTAGCTGTTATATGTTGTGTAGAGCCATGCCGTGCCGAGTAGGCACTAGTGGTAAAGCGCTACAGGTGATGGACTATGACCCATCGAGGGTGTACCACACCCTCTCGACAGGTGATGGTTGTGAAAGGCGGGGTACAGACAGTGGATCGATGGTACATCCTCGAAGCAGACAGAGGTTCGAAGAACTTTCACTGACCTCAGAGGTCAAGCGGCTCATAAAATGAGTAATTGTTGGTTGAGCGACTCCCCAGAGAGACAGCGTTTTTACCGGTGTTGATGCTTCTCTGGTTCCAGTCCAGCTGCTCCGAGTCCTGCCTGCAGAAGTACCTGAAGATGACTCAGCGGATCTCCATGCGTTTCCAGGAATATCACATTCAGCAGAACGAGGCTCTTGCCGCCAAAGCTGGACTTCTGGGACAGCCTCGTTGAGTTGGTCTTAAGAAACCCAACAAAGTGAGCAGAACCACATGGGCCCTGGTCCAGCAGATGCTTGATCAGCAGAAGAAGGACCAAAGCAGGAGCTGATCATGGTGTGTTTTGATTTCAAACTGAGCCAAGGCCACAGAAAGAGGTAGCCCTCTTGTATGAAGGCCCCTTTTTCTTGGACAGAACAGAGATCCTAGCATCTGATTAGCAGTTCACTGTCGGATTATAATGAGAAACCTAGATGGTTTTATCTTTGTATTTCTTGTTCAGTTACTGTGTACCAGCATTGAAGTTGGTGAGGAATTCCTTTTATCTTTGAGAAAACGTTGGATCTGGTATTTTATCTGTGAAAATAATAAAAACATCTGACAAACATGAATATTCTGAAATGTTGACTTTCTGTAACAAGGTCCTCATAGGCTGTCTACAAAACAGCCTATGGTTTCAGGAAGAAGCATATCAGGTGGAGATCCAGATACCTGCACAGCCTAGGTATGTAAGTGTCCTCTGGTTGTTTACCAGGGGGTGAACTGGAATCTGCAGGCCAGTTAGGTGGGATACTGGCAGGTGCAAGTACAGTAAATACAGCTGGAGCTTATCCCAGCTGACATTGGGCTGCTATGGGCTCAAGACCCACACATTCACTTCAACTCTGAGACGCCAATCATCATAACACGCATGTTTTTAGACAGTATATCAATAATGATTTAGTTTTCAGTGGAGGCTCTGTTTGGTTTGGATAAATCCATGTTGGGTATCTGTGGACCTACACTCACTAGCCACTTTATTAGGCACACCTCGGTTGTAACGAGTGCTTATTTGGGTTACTGTTGCCTTTTATATCAGCTCTAACGGGTCTGGCCATTCTCCACTGACCTCTGGCATTAACAAGGCCTTTGGGCCCACAGAACTGCTCTTGATATTTTCTCTTTTTCGGACCATTCTCTGTAAACCCTAGAGATGGTTGTGCGTGAAAATCCCAGTAGTAGAAATACTCAGAATAGGCCTTCTGGCACGTTCAAAGTAACTTAAATCAACTTTCTTCTCATTGTTGATCCTCGCTTTGAACTGCCTCAGATGTCATGTCTACATGCCTAAATGCATTGGTCTGCTGCCACGTGATTGGCTGGTTAGACATCTGCCTTAATGAGCAGTTGAACAGGTGTACCTAATAAAGTGGCCCCTGAGTGTATACCTTAACCCTTGTGTCATTTAAATGCCACCTAAATATATCCTCTATGATGAATAACTCAAAGGTTAGGCTGTTTTGGGGAAATGTAGGGGAAAAAAACTGCATATTTTTCCACATGTTTATATACACAACATAAACACAGTGATACATAATTTCCCCTCATTTCCAGAAGTGGTCTGTTTGATAATAAAAAAATCCACACATGAAAAACATTGCCACCAATGACAATGTGGTTGTTCACGTAGCTGCTCACAAAAAATGTCCCCGTGCCCCGTGTGTAACTTAAAATAGCAAAAAATAATGTTTAAGCAGAACAGAAATGTCTTTAAAGGGTTGTGTGACTGCTCGTGTGCTAGAATCGGCTCCTCCCTTGCCGTCGTTCATCACTACCGCTCGTCTGCGACGCAGGCTCAAGACAACCAGAAAACAAGTTTCTAACCCGGGTGTCTTCCTCTAAAGTCGTTCGGCGGGCGCCGACTGGCCTTTTAGCGATAACAAATTCCGGTGGAACAACTGAAAACATCCACAACATTTTTACAACGTTTACTTGAGTTGTCAGTATGCCGGTTCGACATGGACTTTTTGTAAGAGGTTCTGTTAGCCCTCGCGCACGTAACGGGGCTGGGCTTCTAACGGTGTTGGTAAAAACAAGGAAGCTCGCCGAACCAATAGCGATACGCAGCCGGTGGAACGAAACGTAAATGGCCAATTGAGGTCTTCTATGGTAGTTTCTTTCAACTCGCCTTTTACTGGACAACAAGCCCAACATCTACCGTCATTTCCCTCGTGGCGCCGCGTTCGTAACGACCAATAGCGATTTCGCATGAGGTACATCCTATGGAAATCAGGGAGATGCTCCACCAATCGGATGCCTCTACTGTGACTACCGCTGTCACCGCAACCAATCACCTGTCAGGAAACCCACCTCGGGGCTCAACAGCTTGTTGTTCGTGTATCTCTTTGCAGCCCGAGCAAGAGAGGAAGCCGTCGCGGTCGCGAATGTAAGTATAAACCTCCTTATTCTGCCCCAAACAATACTTTACGCTGACTACTTACAATAATCGGACGGCCGGCGACAGAGAAGCGGGTGGATGTCAGTTGGAGAGGCTAGCCGGATTCTGTTGAAAGGGACTGACTGTGTCAATGGCAGTGAAGAAATGTGAAGCTCTGGAGCCTTTGTGGAAGAACCGCTTATTAAATAAATAACTTCCCTTGATTCGTCCAATGTCACGGATTCGAAGATTGGGGAGATTGTCGTTTTGTTTATATGCAGCACTGAACTAGAGCTCGCGAGGTCTCACGTTGATGCTACGTTGCTGCTGCCAGACAGTTAAAATCACCGTGTGACCACAAACTAGCTAGTTGCGTCGGTTGTTAGCTTAACGGCTAAACGCCGCTTTGGACGGGAGAGGGGGGGCGAAACCCCAATTCGGCTCGCTGTCTGTCGGACACTGTTTGGGTCGGGACTCGGTTTTGTTCCGGCGACCCTCCTTCTAGCTGCACGTCGCGGTTTTTAATGTGAGCGGACATGGTGGAAGTTAGCTCAGCTAACTGCCATGGCGAGCTGTGTGATGGCGACGTGACTCAGTTGCTCTGGGAGCGGAGCGGGAAGTAGAAGAGCTCCTTCTCCGGCCCCCCCCTCACACACACACCGACGGAGCGGCCATGGGGAGCTGGAATTGGGACTTCTCGTTCATGTGGAAGTAAAACGTCGCTAGCCAAGTTTGTGGGAGCTGTAAGAAATCTGCTCCGAACCGGGGAGGGGAGGAGGGGGGGGCAGCTCTGCTCTGAGCTAGTAAAGAATGTCTAAGCTAACTGAAGTGCGTGGCTAGTTAGTTAGCTAGCTTGACAAGAGTTACAACCTCGAGACTCTTACCCTGCTCGTTCTGTCCTCTTTGTAGCTGCTAGCTTTATTAATGCCATCTTTCTCTCTCATTTTGTCTTTCAGAGATCCCAAGTATTTCGAGCTGGACTCCTTTAAATAGCAGGAGAGATGAAGGTGAGTGCTCTGCTACAGACATCCAGAACTCTCACTCTTCCCTTCCTCTGTCCTAAAGTACAATGAGGAATTTTTATTTTCGAGATCTCCCTTCTGGTCACCCAGACATGGCCCTGAGCATCTGATGACAGTTTTCAAATTACCCTCAGCCGCACCACGAGTCTACATGTCAGGTTTTTTATTCTGGTGTTACAGTGGTAGGCCACGGCTCGCATCTGTGAGCCCAGCTCCATCACAGAGGTCCCTCTCTGGTCAGCCAGTAACAAACCTGTCAGTATTTTCCCTCACCCTTATTTTAATCTAGTCATATTGCCTTGCAATACAATGTGTAGTTTCAAGTAAGCAATCATTAAAATAATAAGCATACAAAAATCTTTTTATTCTAAGAATTCAGCCACAAATCCCAGGGGGTTATCTTTTATTTGCCTCTGTAGACCAGAGGAATAAAGGCCTCTTCGACAGGTAAATCTTACTAAAGAAGTAACATTTGTCCCTCATTCTGTCTTGATTCGCACACAAGCAGCATCTGTTTGCAGACATGTATGTATGAGCTAATCGTAACACCTAGTGATCACATTATCTTCCAATAGTTTTTACATACGAACCTGGGCAATTTACAGGTGACTACACTGGACTTTATTTGTTGCTGCTTTTACAAGCAGATAGTATTTAATCTAAGTTATTCTGCAAAGGGTCACAATTGTAGTTGGAAATGTTCAAGAATGATTTTGAGGCAAGTATAGTTCCCTCCCCAAACAGCAACGTGTGGTGCAGCGTGCTGTTGTGAGGACCTACTTACACTGATCCTCCTCTTGCTGATTTTGAACCTTAACTCTGTGACCAGGAGACGGTGTGAACTATTTGATCTAAACATAATCTGTCTTTGTGTTTACGGGTTTCATGGTTGGTTGCTTTCCACCGGAGGTGAAATCTCACGGCCAGCAATGTGACGGTGGGTTAGGGGAACAGGATGTGATGAAACAGTTATAGAGCTTCTCGTTTTGATTATCAGTGCTGCGTGCATATCTGTACCTGCAGAGGAAAGTATTAGGTCAGAACCTAAGAGAATGAAGCAACGAATATGTGATAATGCTTTGCACTTTTTCACCTACCTAAGGTCCAGAAACCTCTCACAGGTTGGATTGACACTGTACAGAATAAGTTTAGAGAAAATTATGCAGACTTTGCATTGACACACACTTCAGCAGTGAAAGAGAACAGTCTATTTCAGCTTTTTACTCTTAGTCTGCAGAAACTCTTGGCACATTTCCAGCTAAATGTGGACCTGGTACTGGATCGAACACAGCCGAATGAAGTTATGGACCAAAATGTGGCTGACACTTCAATGCTAAAAAAAAACTTGTCAGTTTCTGCTGTTACATTTAAGTATAGCTGGGGTCAATGCATAGACCTCTGTCCTTAACTAGCTCATAATTGATAACAAACAATAGCACTTATAATATGTGTTCTATATACACATTTGAGAGAATAGATTTTTTTTTAGATGCCCACCAACGTAGGAGCAGATGGATATGTCCTTTCTATGCAAATGGATAGGAAGGATATTCTCACTACAATCCACAACAAATACTCTCAACAACATTCTTCAGCATTTTCTCAAGCTGGCTAAGTTAAACCCAAGAATTGTGACGATGTAACTTCACATGTTGGAACTGCCCTGACCTTCCTGTTGGAAGGTTTTCAACATGAACATGGCATTAACAAACCCAACTTTTATTTATATATTCAACCTCATCATCATCCGTTCTGGATTTCCTGCCCCAGAATTCCAATCAAGAATGGCATTCACAGAACATTCCCAATTTAATCTGACTGACATTTTTATGGTGGTCTGGGGAATTTTTAAGTTGTTATTCATGTGTAATTCTCACACCTCTAATACATATATAGGTAGATGCACATGTTTAATAATAAAGTTCATATTCACTCTTATTTGTGGGTTAGGCCCTCTTATATAGCTTGAGGGCCTGGGAGATTCAGGAGGCTTCGACAATGTATAGCCCTATATATGTAGAATACAGATGAACAGCTAAAGGTCATTGAAGCTGGAATGAGGAAAAACGATTTGGCACCTGCACTCTCCCATCAGGAAACACTACTGAGCTTTAGCAGCTTGATTTGATGGAGTGTTTAATCCGTGCACATCCACCTCCCAGTACAACCCTTAAAATCTGGGTGTTGTCTGTACACCACCCGACGATCTTTTTTCTTTTCTTTTTTTCCAATACCCATTTGGGATGTCACAGTGTTTAGTTAAACCAAACCTATCTTCAGTATTTGTCATGGTTTGTTTTGTTCCGTTTCTGTGTCTCAGGCAGCAGACGAGCCTGCCTACCTGACAGTGGGGACGGATGTCAGTGCCAAGTATCGAGGAGCCTTCTGTGAAGCCAAGATCAAGACTGTTAAACGCATGGTGAAGGTCAAGGTAAGGCCTGGAGGAAGTGGATGTGGACTGGTGACAAATCCGTCATATGTTCTACCGTTTGCCGACCATAGATCTCTGAGACCTAAAATGCTAGCTTAGTCAGCTTCAATTAACTGATGCTAGCCTACAAAGGGTACAGCTCCTATATACCTGAATACTCTGGCAAAGGCTTTCATCACAACTCGGTCACTCGGGTCATCAATAGATTGTCTTCCAGCAGTGTGTCTACATCACGCTTAAGACGATCCTGACCTTTTTTCATGTGTCGTTCCGCGATTGTGGAATGACCTACAGAGCACTACAAGAACAGGGTCTACCCTGTCTATCTTCAAGAAACCCTAGAAGAGCCTTTAGAGGGCACCTACTACCCTAACACTTACCTTGCCCCCCCCCAATCCCCTCCACTTCTCTTTTTGTACTTCCCTCCATCTCTAGACTGTCACCACTGGTGCTTCTAACACCAGTCTGACTAGTGTTTTCCTTCTATGTAGCTTGCTGGTAGGTTTATGTTAACTGTCTTATCGTATCTGAATAGTTAGTTGCTTTGGATAAAACAATCTGCTTAAATGCATAAATATAAACAGACTTAGTTTCACAAACTCGGCTGACTTTTTTTTATTATTTACATTTTTATTTTTTTGCATATCTGTGTTTTTTGTCCGTGTTTCTTCTCGTTCATAGATGTAAATATTGTGGGAATGTATACTTTTTCAAAGAAAGTCACAAACCCTACAGCTGACTTTTTCAGTGCAATTTGAATGTGTTATCAGCATTATCTGCTGTGTCACACGGCTTTTCTGGAGCCGGTTGTTTTTTATCGGCTCCAACTCTGCTCTTTAGCAGTGACCGTTGCTAGGGTGCAAAGGCTGATTTAATTTTTTTTTTTTTTTAAGAAGATGCTCAGTAGATGCAACTCGAAAGGAGGCAGCTTCCTCTGTTTTTCAAATAATTAAACAGTTTTTAGTTAGTCATGTAAAAATAAAAAATGAATCATCTCTGGCATGCAGCTGTGGACACTCCTCCAGCGGAATGGACGTGGTTGCTTGTGTAACTTTTCTGTGGCATCTGCACCTTGTGAGTGATTACAGACTAGATAAACCTTGAGCAATCTCACAGATTTAAGTTTAAAAGAATTTGATGTTAAATCTTTATAAGGCAGGAAAGAGTATAGATCTTCTCGAAGATGAACATCTGAGGCAGCCTTTTAGAACATGAACACGGGAGTTGCTTCAGCAATATTTCTCTCGGGTAGTTGCAGGATAACGTCCCACTGCTGCTCTCATTTAATGCCACTACAATCCTCACATCTTGGTTGAGATGTTATGAGATTACATGGTAACAAATTTGTAACTGAAACTAAAGTCAGTATACGCGATGAAAGAAAATCCCAATTTTCTCAACTACAAATGTAAAAAATGTTTTCTCAATGAGACTGAGATGACAGAGGACACAAACAGACGGCTGAGATAAGTGTAGTATGTTATAGAATGCCAAGTCTAATGGCTATGTGTTCATAGTGGCCTAAGGCTGAGCAATTATTGCTTAGAAAAAAAAACCTGATTGCTCTCGTGTAATCGTTCATGACGAATAGATTTTGTTTTTCTAATCCTGCAAATACCTCCAAATGGCTCTGAAAAACTTGCACTTTTTTTTTATCATCCCACATTGAGAAAAGTAGTCCAAGGAACGGGAGCTTTGAGTCAGGCCTGTGCATCCACAACCCTAAACAACTCACTTCAGCAACACTCGGAAGGGGAATTGGATAGTAAGAAAACAATGGGTGCACCTCCAAGCTACAAACTGATTCAGCTCTGACAGTCATTTGCCAGCTAGGTCAAGGCACTTTCCAGCTTGGTAGCACAAGATTTCACTGCCAGGCTCTGGCGCCGCCTAAACAGGCACCGTATCCTCAGCAATGTACACAACCGCATTTGAAATCGGCCAGCAATGATGGCGACCCGCTGCAGAGGCCATCCCTTAACGTCGGTCGCCTCTCGGCAGGAGGTTTTAGGCTGATGCTGCAAAACCAAACCAGTTCCACAGAACAGGTCGCATAGGAAGGCGAGCTGCGATGCTGTCGCCTCTGAGACGCAGGATGTGCTCGGCTGAGCCCTCTCTGCGTTTCCAAAGCCCACGGAGAGCAGTGGTGAGGCATAGTGAAGGGGAAAGAACCAAAATAATCAAGGAACCCATTCAAATATATCAATCAAATCGATTCATCCTCCAGCTCTGGGATAATCCAGTGACCAGATAACAAATTTGTTCTGAAAAGAGCTGAATTATGACACAATACCTGGTTTACACACAATGTAAGATAAACTTGAGTAACCCCCACATTTGTTTTTTTTTGTCTGTTGGAGAGCTTTGTTTTGAAGGATTTTGACTAATCCTGGGTGTAACGGTCAGTATGACAGTGGACCACAGATGACTGTCTTTCATCACTGTCTTCCTTTGTGGAAGTCCATCAGGTCACGAGGCTGTTTCCTGTCATTCATCTTGCTTTGTGTCTCCAGGTGACTCTGAAAGGTGATAGTACATCCCAAGTGGTGCAGGATGACCAGGTCAAAGGGCCCCTCAGGGTAAGATGTTATTTTTTACTCATTGGTTTTTCATGTAGTTATCTGTTTTAATAAAATCCTGAAATCATTTCTCTGACAGGATTTTAGCATAGAGGCTAAAATGGGGAGGATCCTTTGTATCAAAGGAAGGGATTAACTTTTCAGGGACGTGGATGCAGTAGTCTTATGGCAGTTTAATTTGATAACTAGACAATTTAAATAACTTTAGAAGACATTTTGTTTTTAAACGAAGATGCTAAGACTTCTGTCAGTGCAGTTTTTCCAATGGGAATGATTTGTAAGATGGTTATTGTGTCATGTGATCTTAAACTCACTTGGCTGTGTTTCTCCTGAAGCTTTCAGGCCTCCTCGGATGCCCGTGACCCAATTGACATAGTTTGTTATTTGTATGTAGAGATTGTGCTGAAAAAGCTGATATCTTGACATTTGTGCTAAAGGTGGGCTCAACTGTGGAAGTGAAGACCAACGAGGGCTTGTGTAGTGAGGCCGTCATCGGCAAGCTGACAGATGCCAGCCTCTACACCGTGGGTGAGTCTGCCGCTCAGTTTCCTGATGATAAGAACCCTTCTGTCATCGTGGCCAACAGGTTGTCCCAATGATTTTTCTTTAGTCCAAACAAACGAGCCAAAAAATCTGAATTCATCAACGAGGAGAAATTATAAATTGGTCCATAAAAAAACTCAGTAAGAATTGGGTTGATTTGGATCTGAACACCCAATCAGATTTACAACACGTTGTCCACAGTGTGCTGTTTCTTTGTAAGAAACCTACTCAGTTTAAAGACATGTGGAAATGTAGCCCATTCTTCACAATCTTAGCTTAAAAGAAAAAGCAGAGAAGAACTTCTCATGATACACAGGAGGCATAGACGGTGAGAAAATGGCAAACACACTGTGTGTGCGTATAGATGAAACAACAATCATGAACGTGAAGGAAAAACATTACAAGCCTGGGTTTTGGAAGTTATTCTGCATGGGAATTCTTTACATTGCATCTTTTACTGAGAGGCCCTGGTGAGCGAGACCCACCGGCCAGAGTTTCTAATGTCCTTTAAGCAACAGTTAATACGGCAACCTTAATTAGATTCAGGCTGTGCAAGGCAGACATCTACGTTGGCATGACTCACTACTGTAACACTCAGAGGTCTGGAGGCTCTGTTATGAAATATTGACCAGACTGAACTGCGTGGTCTGACAGAGTGCAGCTCTTCCCTTTTTGGTAGTTCCTTTTTGACGAAAAACATTAAGGCTGTGTGCCTTTCTGACAATTTTTTTAAAGATTTAAAGAGGCTGGATCCATGTAGGACTCCAGGAGGGCAGTGTTCACATGTTCCCTCACCTAGAGGATATTGTGGACCCATACGACATAAGTTACCACTACTCGCCTCAGAAACTCGCTTGACGGCTTCAACAGATACCTTTCAAAGACGACACACTACAGAGATACCAACATACACACCAGCCCTTCAGGTTCCAGTGTGCCTCACCTTTTGTCGGAGCAGGAAGTCCTCTCTGACCACCTCTTACCGAGTGCACGCTGGAGCCGTTTTGGCTGTCAAAGGCACAGCTATTTTGGAACTGATTACTCCGTTTCCATGTACACGTGTATTCAGAGTTATTTTCCACATTTCAAGGAGGAACACTTCACAGCTCCTTGGATCCAAAGATCATTTTCATGAGAGCCTCCAGCAGTAAAGCAAGAATAGGACCGCTATGTCACTTAAATGTGTTGCCATAAATGAAGCAACAGTAAGTGAGCCGATAGAAACGAAGCGAAGAGACAGAAATAACAAAGAACAGCATTTGACAGCCATGAGACCTGATTTTACTGAGTGACACGACAGTATGTCTCACTCGCTGTTGTTAAATTAGATGTACTAACTGTTAACATTTGGCTTTAAACATCGTTGTCTGAATGAATCTGAGGGCCGTATATAAACCATTATCAGAGGCCAGGGGTTGTAACAGAGTAGTTGCAGCTAGATGATTTGTCAACATATGAAATCTCTTCACGTTTCTCTTGTGCAGGTATGTCAGACTGATTGATGGCAAGAGTAAACAGTGTGTCCATCCTTTTTATGGATTAATCTGCTTTAGTTGGAATCAGCTAAGTGGTTATTCCTACAGAACTCCGTCTGGCTCTGTGAAGTCTGTTTGTATGGCCATAAATTACAATGCTGCTTTTATTCTATACTTCTATACCTTCTATAACACCAAAAGATACTCATAGCATCAATACTGTTTTGGGACCACAATGCGAGATGGGACTGTCCCAGAATCTTCTTGTACTGTTGATTAGAGAGTGGGGTAGAGTTGTGTTTTCATCATGGAGGAAGCATTTGTGCCTTAAAACTCCCACAGAGTATCACACAACAATTTCAGCAGAAAGAAAGGTACAAACTCCTCAACTGGCAATCTCTGTTCTGCCTGTCGAGTTTATACCTTTCCTGCTGACGTTGCGCTTTCAAACTCTTGTCGAGATTGAGGAAAGTTTGCCGCCTGGACTTCAATAGAGGTCGGTACCTAAAGCGCAAACACCGACTGGCTGAGATGGAGTGATGATGCTGAGAAATGGTTTCGCTCATTGAGCTTATGATATCATATGATGTCACATCTACTCTTGGCTGTCTGACCAATCCTCAGCCAGTTTCAGTGAAGGACCCAAAGATGATAAAAGCATTCTGTGGAACAGTGCAACCTGGAATGAGCAAGTCCAAATTCTTTTGAGATTCACATAATCCATAATCCTGACAGAATCAGTATAGTCCATTTAGAAAAAAAATGTCACAAATATGCATATTAGCTGTTTAATCTTAAACTGTGTAATCTTATGATGTGTATTATTTCACGCCTGCTGTTACACTCTCTGAAAACAAAAAACGGCTTCCACACAGTTATGAAAACTTTTGGGGGATTTCAGACTTTTGAGTAAAAATCATTCAATGCAATTTGGCTCGGTTGTTTCAGATTTATGCTGACTCAGGAGGTCTAGGAGACACCATGACCTCTGAGGCTGTTACTCTGTAGGCAGTGGCACAACGGGCATCGACACTGAAGTGGAAAGGCAGCCAAATGTCCATCCTAATTCTTCCATTTTTTTTATATATAGTGAATCAACCAAGGGCATTTGAATTTTATTCTTTTTGCTGATATTAGTCTACTTTTATTGTGGTTCTGTCCTACAGTTGTAACTATAAGCAATGTCCCAGATGCCTGTTGCTCATGTAGTGCAAATCACTAAGCTACTCTAAATCAGAATCAGTTCTGTGGAGGATGAATGAGTGATTGACTGTGATGAATTCCCTCTTACTGATTCCACATGCACTCCGAGGGCAAGCAGCAGCCAGGAACGGCTGATTTAACATCTGATTAACTGATCCTCGGTGAATGTGAGCAGCTCAATAAAAGCAGACGTTTGCTGCTCTGGAGCTGTTCAGTGCGTGTTAACACAACACTAAGCAAAGACATCAAGCAATATCCTTAGAGAAGGAATTGCTTTCGCCCATCACTCTGGGAAAGGTTATAAAGCCATTTTTTAATTCACAAGTGGAACCTTTGGTCAAAAACCCAAGAGATAGTCCTCAGAATCTGGAGGCCTCAGTTAGCATGCCAAAGTCATCACAGCACATTAAGGAAAAGGCTGAACGATTATGTCTTGTTTGATTGGGCTCTAGGAGAAATTCTCTTCTCTGTAAAAAATAATAGGACAGCACTGGAAGCCTGCTTGTGCTTTACATTCCCAGCTCATTCTACAGGCCCAATAGGGAATAGCTGATGATTTGGAACTCTGCTGACAGTCACTGTCCCTGGATCATTACCACAATAAGGAGGCTGGATTGTCTAATCGGGCAAAAAATAAGTGCTGTGAAATGATAACGTTGGTCTCTCTGTAAATCGAATGTGTTGCTGTGTTTCAGTGTTTGATGACGGAGATGAGAAGACTCTTCGTCGAACATCGCTGTGTCTGAAGGGGGAGAGACATTTTGCGGAGAGTGAGGTGGGTTTTTAGTCATAGCTTTAAACATCCGTTATTTCTTAACATGTCCACATACCACTGATGTGCCTTAAAGGCTACGTTCATACTGCTGCCTTTAATGCTCAATTCCAATTGAATTTTTAATTTTTTTAATTAAATTCGATTATTTTTGCGTGGTTGTTCACATTTCCAACTAAATGACTTGTGTATGGTATCCGGTATGAACTGCTAATGACCCAAAAAGTGTCCCCCAGGGGAAGCAATAACGCCACATGTTTTCTTTGGCGTTGCAGGACACAGAAAAGTGGTCTTTGTCCAGTATCAATAATGTGTAGGTCTGATGAAAACAACCTGACTGACACAGGTCACATTTGAAAAGATCTGATACACATCGGATTTAGGAGCGCATATCAAAGTAGCCTGGGTCGCATAAAAAAATAAATAAATTAATTAAAAAAAAGAATCCGACCTGTGTTGTTCAGACTGCCATGAAAAGATCAGATACAGGTCGTATAAGGGCAAAAAATATCATGTTTAGCTCACTTTAGGCTGCAGTGTGAACACAGCCAAAGTGTCTGAAAAGATTTTTATCCCACTGTCACACAGACGCTGGACCAGCTGCCACTGACAAACCCGGAGCATTTTGGCACTCCAGTCATTGGCAAAAAGTCGAACAGAGGAGGCCGGCGCTCTTCCCAAGCCGTGTAAGGTTTCTTTGACTTTAATAGGCATGGACAAGAAAACGCTAATAACAAGTGTGATGAGATGTTTTTATTCATCAGGGCCCGTTAGCCCCACTGTGAATCTGATCTTGCTATATTTGAATATTGATCCTGTAAACGGTAGGTCAAGATCTATAAGTTACAGTAATATTTTGGTACATGACACGTGTGACATATGTTTTTTTTTTTTTTTTAAACTTGCACTCCTGATATTTTTGTTGAAATGCTGGAATTATTTTAAATTAGATTTTATTTTTTTATTTTTTTCTGTTCACTTTCGCCTTGGTGGAAAAACTACAAGAAGTCCTGATGAAATGAGTTTGTGTTTTCCCATAAGAATTTCAGGACTCTTTACGAAACTTTTTTTTTGTTTTTACCTTTTTTGTCTTCATCTTGTTGTGCGCGGTGCATCTTTTTGGATACAGTTGTTTTATCCGCATCCACCTTGTGATCTTCTGTGCAACTTCACATATGGATCAGGTTGCCCTCTTCTTAGCCACTCCTGTTAGATCCCAATTGGTTGTGGTCTGCAGAGTGACAGTCCTACAAAACCTCCACAATCCACCTTTACTGGCTCGTATTAAGCCTTCCAGCCCCCCTCTCTACCAACTCCTGGTACTTCACGCATTGTCTTTCTTTGCCTCTTCCATCTGCTCCATCATGTTTCGAACATCTCTTCCCAGGACATAGTGACTCTGTGTCTTTTTAGCCTGAGAGATGATGACAATGTCTGGCTGGAGTGATGTCATGCTGAGGGATCTTCATTCTGCTTTCCCAGTTCAGCTTGTAGGGGTGATGGCAACTTTCTGCAAGGGCTTTTGGATAGCTGGATAACTCGCCAAAAGCTATAAGGATTCTCTTCCAAAGCATTGCTGGCACACTAGTGTCTCACTCTTGCCCCACGTGGAAGTCGGCTGGGCTTGGTGGTGCGTCGTATTCAGCCTGGATGAGCAAACGGGTGCACGGAGTCGGCCTTTTTGATGTGTATTCATGTGTGACTGTCCTGCAGGATTCTCTCCCACTTTTTCCACGCCCCCTGCTGTGTGTGTCCCACTGTTCTGCTCACGCGCTCTTCCTCCACGCCTCCTGGACAGCTTCCAGTATTCGCAGGTGGCTCTCCTTGCCTGGGACCGAGCCTGCTTGGGTCTTTGACGAAAAGCCCCAGCCAGAGTCTCCTTCTTCCTGAGGCCCGACAGCTTTCACTGCTCTCCACCTCCTCCCTGTTCTTGCTTTAATGCTGACACTTTCCTGGTCCTTACGCGTTATTCACTGAGACCACTGAAGGGGAGCTATATGATGTTGCTGAAATCTGGAAATCCCAAACTTCTGCACTGTAGGATCGATGTAGTTCTTGAGGAGAAACTTTTAGTCTCTCAGAAACTGTGCTGGAAAACACTTTCTTTTCAAGACCCAATGAGACGGGCCGAAACGGCCGGTCAGCAGCTCTCCCCTTTGCAATATCACATTCAGAATTGCACAGAGGGGACGCTGGGGCCGAGTACGGGTTGTGAACACGATGCACACCAATGGAGCGGAGGCAAAGCGTGCTTTCTTAATCACCTCCTCCAGGCAGGGCTTCCTCAGATTGAATGTTTTTGCCTGGTGAGCTTGGTCATCGAGGGCTTTGTTGGGTGCAAGCCCCTGTTTTCTCAACGGATCGCTCAAGAGCGTCATGCAAAAAAGCATGAACTTCTGGCAGGCAAGCATTTGTTCTCAAGCAGTTGTTTTCTGAAGCCAAAGGGATAAAGGAATAAACATGGTGAACTCTCTAGCCCCCTCTCTTTCCCCTCTCCTATGCCACTCAGCATGTCTGGTCTTTTCTTAGGATGTTTCGAAGGTCGGTCAGCTGGTGCTTGTTTCAGTAGAACTTTAGTATCTTTTCTTTGAGGCTGTGGAGCTCTCGCCCCAGCTGCTGAATTTTGGCCGCTCTGTTGTTTGTTCTACAAGTGCACCTGGTGTTTCCCTTCTTAACAAGGCCAAATCTATCTGTCTCTCCTGGGTACTGTATCTGTGAAGAGAAAATTCAATGGTTTAGTGACTTTGTCTTGAGAAAAAAAAGTTACTGAGTAGACCATTCAAACACAATTTCCTTATCACACTAATTTAAATAAAGTCACGTTTTGAGTAGATGATATACATTCCTGATCAAAATCTCAAGAACAGTTTAAAAAAATTTCAGTTATTTACATTTTGCACTGTTGTATTTTAAGAGGTTCTAAGTAGAGCTTCATATAGAAGTTTTGAAATTTATTGAGTTCCTCTTGATTCTGTCTTTTATTTCAGAGCTGATGAAGAAAACGACACGTCTTCCAGCGAGGATGAGGAGTTCGACCGGAGGAGACTGAACGACGAGCTGCTGGGAAAAATCTGCAGCATAGAGAACGTGGAGGATTCCTGCAGCTGGTTTCTGGCTCTGGTGAACGGACGCACACTCATCACATACAAACAACTTTTTTAGGTAGTGACAGAATGCCAGGTTTGCAGACGTAACACTGTTGGCTCCCAAAATCCCAAGACATAATGTTTTCCCCACAACATAGTAAAAAACATAAAGAAATCTGAGTCTATGAAGGAATTTTCGGAATCTGTTTCCACTCGCTCAGTTTAGTCCAATCTAATCCAGTTTATTGTAATTCTATCCTATAAATAAAGAAGCTTTACTGAGTGATTCAGACCTTGCTGTGAAAATACATGAAAAAGCATGAGACAATGACTCCACTGGGTTAGATATCTGTGCAAAATAAAAGAAGCAGCTCAAAGATAGAGCCAGCAGGGACATTGCATCTAAACACAGGTGCTCAGTGCATCATGGGAAGTCTGACTCCCTACTGGGCGGGCCTATTGCAGGGTCCAGCCCTGGATCCCACACTGTAACCGCTCTGTCACAGATAAGAAGTCCGAGGCCCATCACTCTAACACTTCCATCCACTTCTGCAGGTGGTGTCTCCTAGTTGTAACGACGAGCTGATGGTAAAGAAGGATCAGTGTCTGGTCAGGTCATTCTGCGATGGCAAGTTGTGAGTATTTATTTTTATTTTTCACAAAAATCTGTCCCATCAAAACTGAGTAAACATCTTCAGTAGATTTTGGAATGTAGTTCTACCATTGATGGTGTTCCTCTCCTACATATCCTACGTCTTTTGCTCTGTTTTAGGAATTAGTTTGTGCTCCTGTAGCACCACTTTTAATGTTGTAGATTAGGGGTGCCCAACTAAAAGAGAAAGAGGCCCACGACCTCCGTCATTCACACAATCTGGTGTCCGAACATTTTTAATCAGACGTAAAAACTTATTTTCATGTCATTTTCATAGAACATTTATCAACATAGACTTTTTTTGGTGGTAATTGATCAATTATTGACATGCCCACTTAATCATTTCCTTCTCAGTAAATTTAAGTACTAATTCTAAACAGATTTAAAAAAGTTAAGCAAATTATCTAATAATCTTTGCAAAATGTGTTGCACACAAACCAATATTAAAGTGCAAACAGTTCACCTAAAAACCAAAAAGGTCATATTCAGTAAATTAAAGAACTGTAAACTGTTCTGCATATACTTTTTGACAAAAACAACGTAATGTAACATATTTCAAAACAGTGGTGGCTCTGAAATTTGCAGAAATTGGAATGAGGTCATGGCAATTTATAAACGTGTATGAAGATGCATATTTGTAAGTTGTGAGTTAAATCTGTTATATTGAGTTGAAAGCTGACTCAAAACTGTTTTTAGCAATTGAACAAGTATTTATATGCATATTAATCTAAACGAAAAATGAAAGCATATGTTTGTTATTCATCTTTAAATGTGCATTTTGTCCATTTTGTATATTTGATAAAGCCATCTTCTCTTTGGCTCTTCCTGACCTTCATGCTTTTTATTTCAGTTGCATCGTGGCAAGGAGACACGTGCACCCTGTCAACTCCATGAGCATCATTAAGTCTGAGTTCTTCAGCAGAAAGGGTAAGGCCTGGTCCTTTTTCTACCTCCCCCTGTACCTCTCTTCCCCCTTTTTCTTTCTTATGTGTGTTCATCTCTTTTTTTTCTTCCTCCTTTAGGTCTTGAAGAAGCACAGATATTCCTCAAAACTAGAGAGGTTCCAGATGCATGGAAGATGGATATGAGTCAGATCCTGGACTCGTCATCCGGTGAAGATGAGGTAGATGAAAAGGAAAGTGACGAAGAGGAGGAGGAAGATGCCGAAGCTGAAAAGAAGAAGAAACACATAAAAGAAGAGGTAATATTTGATTTGAAGTTTGATTGGAAGAGTAAGAGATTAGAAAGTCTGACAAACTACATCACAATCTGACAGACTCACCAAATTCTGCTTTTTGTATTTCCCCCCTGCCTCTTTCTTCCGTTTCAGCCGGAGGAGGAGGCAGACCCCGAGGAGAGGGACCACTTCCTGCAGCAGCTCTATAAATTCATGGAGGACAGAGGTCAGACTGCTAGATTTGTATCCAGAACCAGAACAAAAGCGTTCATTATTCATCCATTGAGCCATAGAAACACATGAACAGCAGCAGGATGGTCTGGTTTCTCTTTTAGTTTACCCCTCATTATTAAACCCGATAGAATGTTCAGTTTGTTTAGTTTTTAAATAACTAGATTTTCTTGTGACGTTTTTTTAATGATCCAGGTTATATAAAGTATTTAAAGTTCAAACTCAGAGTTAAATCTTGCAGCTTAAAGTGAGAGAATGGGGGAACTTACTGAATAAAGAGAGTTTAAATGAGTTATAAACAACCAGTTTTAATATTATTAAGATTTTCATCAATAATTGTTCAGAATGCTTCCACATTTCTTTAAGAAATGACCGTGATTTCTTGTGTCTTGCAGGGACTCCCATCAACAAGCCTCCAGTTTTGGGTTACAAAGATCTGAACCTGTTCAAGCTCTTCAGGCTTGTGTATCACCTCGGAGGCTGCCACAAGGTGAGCGGTTTAGCTGCCCACAGTTGGTCAGTGTGATCAGTCATGATGCTGAAGAGAGCCTTCTGTGACAGACTGTCCCACTACTTGATGGACAGACCCTTACGGCTGTAACTGAACCGATGCTGTGCTTTTCTGTTTCAGATTGAGTCCGGCACAGTGTGGAAACAGGTGTACATCGATCTGGGGATTCCAGTCCTCAATTCTGCTGCATCCTACAATGTCAAGACGGCCTACAGGAAGTAAGGGAACTTAGATTTGTTCAGCAAAGCTGGTTAAACATTGATTCTGGCTTCAGCTTTATGGTTTTATGTTCGGGCTCTATGTAGCTTACGTACTTATGTATGCCTTAAGAAATACAGTGATCCAGTGTACTTAATTTAAAGGGGAAATCTTTCTAAAGCGACGGGTTTCTCAGCAGAGTCTTACTCAAAGAGAATGGAGGCACTATTTGTTAGATCCCCTTGTCAGTTTTCAATAAGGATGTAGAAGATGGGAATAAGATAAAGTTCAAACTGTTTCAGAGAAAATTTGCTAGTGAAAGTGAGTGAACAGCTTCTTTAGTTAATGTGTGAGTTGACTTTCATCGGAAGCTGCTTCTGGTTCAAGGTATTCCCAGAGATAAAGAAGGGCTGTCTCCATTTGCCATTTGTCCACAACAGTGTTGTTTTTCCATTTAGGTGAGAATACCTTCTTTTGAGTTAAAACTACTTGCAGTTGAGTATCCCGTGCAACCTACTGGAAGTTGAAACCTATAAACTTACGAAAAGTGAAGTATCTTTGAGCCTGTCAGACAAATTAAAGTCTCTCATACATCTCTGCAGACCTATCTCTGGGAACTTTGGGTTCTAGCTTGTGGCACCGTACATTTGTGATTGGTTAAGCCCTTTCTGTTCAATTTCCCCTCTTTTTTTCTCAGTCATTTTACATGTAATCTGTTTATGTTGCTGGCATTTATAAAGACTTTTGAATTTTACAATTCATGCAGCTTGTGTTGGCTGGGTGTTGCAGCTGGTGAGATAAGAGAATGAATGGGGACAGGAAATGGTTTTAAAGAAACTGGTGCAAAAACACGAACTGATGATTGGCCAGTGTTTAAGCCTGAGATTAGTAGAAATGCACACTACCAATAGAATTGTGCAGCTTTAACAGATGTTGAGTGAAAGCAAAGGAATGCACTTGGCCAATGAAAATGCAGAAAGGAGTTAATTCTCTGGTGAATAGCAAATGAGAGAGTCTGAAATATACATTTTATTGCAGCATCTGTAAGCACCTGACACTCAGTTGAGATTGTTTTAATGTTTGCAGAACATAACACAAAAGTAGGATAGACCCGCATGTATGCATGGCGATTTTTATGTGGTCATACATAACGACTTTCATGGAGGCTTAATATTTGAGCCACTACTTGTCATCTGTCACCCGTCGGCCATCTCCAAACCACAACACAAGCTTGAAAGTAACCTGGGTCTATTTTTAGATATCTGAAGCCACTGCAGTGTTTTTTATGTTTCCCTCAAGACAGCACATTTAGAAACTGAGCCAAATATTTGTTACAGTGCTAAATAAAATTAGATGCATTATATATTTTGGTCAGTGGAACCCACAGAAAGCATGTGGACATGAATACATGCGTTACATGTTCTAACTGAAATCCAGTGCCAGTAGCAGCACTTTATTAGTCATGTATAAATCATAATAATCTTGCACTCCATGATATGTTTGATGTTGTGATGTAACTGCTCAAACATACTGCAGAAGACCCAGTTCTAACGCTGACTACTGAAGGCAATGCAAAACTTCACTCTTGAATTTGTGCCGTTTCCAAAGTATTTCAGTTCAGCTTCATCGAACACCAAGTTGCCCCAAGTGTGATTGCCGGACTGTTTAATAGTTTGTTTTAACAAGCCCTGAACCAGCAGCTATAAAAGAGCTTTTATGGCTGCTTTTATCTTAAAAGCTCCTCAGTTTATTCCATGCAAACCAAATGAGCATGAATATCAAGACGGGAAAGAAAATTAAATCAGACTGTCTTCAGTCCACTATTTCATTTGGGGCATTGCCTTTTGTTGTTCTGTGATGTTTGACAAGAAAACATTTTGGTTTTGGTGAATGTACTGGTTTTAATAACAGCTTGATATTTCTTCAAATGATTAAGAAAGCACCATTGTCGCAAACCTCGGTGTGGAGGCTGGAGCCACAGTGACCTTTGACCGCTCGGTTTGTATTGTCAGGTACCTGTACGGCTTTGAGGAGTACTGCCGCTCCGCCTCCATCACGTTCAGAACCATCCATCACAACAATCCTCACCCCCACGCCCCGTTGGCCAATCCAAAGAAAGCTAAAGCGGAGCCGAAAGAGGCCTCCGCACCTCAGGTGAAAGTGGAGCCTGTGGATGACAAGAGGGAGGAGGCGGAGACGGGGAGTGAGAGCGAGAAGGAGATGAAGGACAGACAGTCATCCCCACGGGTAAGAAACGTCTTCTTCTTCTTCTTCTTCTTCATCTGCAGCGAAAATGTGACTGCTCCATGCTTTCCTGTAGCACTGAGGAGGAGTGTGTGTGCAACCAGGCCAAATATTCATTTACTACCAAAATGTATAAGCATGAAGGCCTTTTAGAGCAATTTCTCTTTACCGGTTCTCAGGGGAGGAGGAGGTGTGTCGGCAGTAGAATGAAGCTCCCCTCCAGGCCGGAGAATGTAGGACTATCGCCAGCCGCCGGGGGAGAGAACAGCGAGGAGAAGCCGCGGGAGGCGAGGAGACGCAGCAACAGAAGAATGGATGACTCAGAGAAGGGCTCTGATGACGAAGAGGAGGATGACGACGAGGAGGAGGAGGAGGAGGAGGAGGATGACGATGACGACGATGATGATGATGAGGAGGAAGAAGAAGAAGAAGAAGAAGAAGGGGGAGATGAGTTGAGGAAGGAGGACAGGTGAGTCATGGTTTCTCCATCGCATTGCACAGGCTTCAATTTCCATTTCCAACCCCAGCCCCTCACAGCTGCCCGTGTCTGAGACATTATCAGACGGGCAGTGCTGCTGACCCCACCTTCTGGTCAGCAGAGGGAAAAAAAGCAACCCTGAGTAAGAGCCTCAGTACTGCTCGTTTTGTGAAGAGGTGATTCTCTGTTCTGATCTATCATTGGTCTGCAGTGTCTCCACATCTCCCTGTCGTAGGCCTGCACCCTCTGTAAACTAAATGGAGTCCATTGCTAGTTCTTTTTAAGACATTTATGACATGGGATTTTGTTTTTATGGTGACAGGATGATCCTCTGTATGCTGACAAGCTCAGTCAGTGGAGCTCTGCTCTCGTAAGAAGCTTCTCACAGCTAGAGTAGCAGTTTCCATCAATATGCTTATAGTCACACTTTAGAAAAAGGATATCGAATAAATTCACAAGTTGTTACTCACATGATGGGCCAGTTTTCTCACCAAGAATTTTTGATGGCTTCTCCTATTGTCTCTGACATGACAAAGGCTACAGCTTTTGTTTTTTTCTTTTCGGTCCAACCTGTAGGGATATCTTTTGCTCACACACAGTAGTTTAAAAAAAAAAGTAATGGCCACGTTTTTGATAAAAAGAAAAAGACTTTGATGTCCAGCCTCACTGTGAGACATCTGCAACTATGTCAGATTTAACGAGCCACAGACAAATATTTCAATTTCAAAGAGAAATTATCATCAGTCGCCTTCAGACTCTCTCTGGAACCTAAAAATCAGGTTAAGAATCTTGGGGTAATACTGGACTCAGACCCTTAACTTTAACAGCCACACTGCATCAATAACTTCAGCAGCCTTTTACCATCTCAAAAACATGTCCAGAATCAGCGGAATAGTCTCTAAACCAGACCTAGAAAGATGTATCCATCCATTAGTCTCCAGCAGGTTAGAGTACTCTGTAACAGCTGCTCACTGGGCTCTAAACCAGCTGTCAGACAGCTGCAGAACACCCAGAATGCTGCTGCTAGAGCTCTGACCAGAACCAGGAAATACCACCATATCAGTCCAGAGCTCAGGTCTCTGCTCTGGCTTCCTGTCACTCAGAGACTTTAAAACAGTTCTGCTTGTGTTCAAGTCTCTTCATGGTTAGGGGCCAAAGTACATCTCCGGCATGTTAACTGCACGCTTGCTTTACTAACTACGTCAGACTCTGGGCACCAGCAGGAGTCCGATACCTGAGGTTATCAGTCAGAACCAGAGCAGGAGAGGCTGTGTTTCAGTTTTTTGCTCCTTAAATGTGGAACAGTTTTCCAAAAGAGGTGAGACGGGCCTCAGCTCTGACAATGTGTAAATCCAAGCTGAAACTGTTCCATTTAGCTGTGCATATGACAACTGTATGTATTTTATCTGCACTATTAACTTTTGATTAATTTAATCAATGATTGTTTTATTTAGCTGAATTTATTCTTAATTGTCTGTTTTAAAACTCTTTGTAAAGAACTTCGTCTTTTACACTAAATGTGTCATACACATAAACTTGCCTTGTGAAAAATGAGCCGTTCCTTTTTTCAGGAGCGAGGATGGGGAGGACGGAGATTCTGTGACTGGCACCAAAGTCAAGGTGAAGTACGGCAAAGGAAAGACGCAGAAGATCTACGAGGCTCACATCAAGAAAACGGACATGGACAACGGAGAACAGTTCTACCTAGTTCACTACTACGGCTGGAACGTCAGGTCAGTGTTATTTTCAGAAAACGCATGGTCTGTCAGCAGTAGTCCTGAGAGAGCTGGTTGTAAAGCTGCACTGCCTTTGAGGCTCTTATGGCCCTTTTCCAGATTCTGTATTTACTCTACTTTACTGCCCTACTCGCCCGTGCACTGTGTAGGTGGTTTTCCATCACAAATGAGGTCCTAACAGAAAATCAGCTGGACTGCCCCCTGGTGTAATTTGTATGCGACACAAGCAGAGACAACAATGAAGGACTTGGCTCCAAAGATATAACGACTCAACCTCGGATTTTGGTGTTGTTGGTTTACGTATTAGGCATTTACAACATTGATGATATGAGAAATAATTTAATTGCACGTTTGTTGTTGCTAACTATTGAAAACGGGCAGAGATTCCTTATTATTGTGTCACTTTCATGACTCATCCAGTTATGTGACGCCATGGCCAATCGGTGGCCGGCAGTCTGCTTTTGGCCCTTACCCAGCCCACGTGGAACCTCGGCCAAGGAGGTGCTAAAACTGTAACCGTTTTGAGGCCAGCCCCTAATCGAAATGCGTGTATGTGTGTAGACAGACAAAATGCCAATGATGTCGTTGTGCAATGGGTGACACAAAGGTGTAGATGGCCTTTTAAAGATGTAGCCTCTTTGACCCTCACAGAAAGCTGTCTCACTGCACTGGTCTGTGTCGGGTATGAAGATGGATGGGGCGTCTTGTGGGGTAGCAGAGCTAACTGTAGAACCAAATTATCAGCAACAGCTGTGGATGTGTTCATTGCTATTAGATTGAAGCTGAAAATTATTTTGATGTTAATGAATTTAATGAATTAATCTATTCATTTAGCTTTATTATGTGAACGAGTGTTTTGGCTGCTGATGCAGTGTGCATCATTCACAACTGGATGCTGGGGTAGGGAAACTGTAAAAGACAACTTCTGTCAACACTTTGTTCTTCAAAGATAGAATGATATTTACTCCCACTTAGAAACTAAGTTTTTATTTTTATTTCATAACATCCAGTCAACCAATCAGATTGATTGAATCCCAGATTAGTCTAATTATCAAAAAACGTTTCTTAGCACATATTATATTTCTCTGATCCTCTTCTGCATCTTCAAAACAAAGTGTCTGTGGAAAGAAATCTCCATTTTATCAAGAGGAAACCTCCAACAAATTGAGGGGAATGTCTCCTAAAAAAATTTGAAAAGGGACTGGGTTTGCTAATGCTTTGTGGTTAGCTCAAATAGATGGAGTCAGGATCTTAATCTGCTGTACTAGCTTGTACATCAGTGTTGCTAGTCGGACGAGTTCCATGAATCGTCTCTCTGACACTTCTGTCTCAGACTAATTGATGTGCTGCTCTTTCTGTACGTGGAGCAACACACTCGACACCACCAATACAGACGAATCCTGTGGTACAATGATTTTTTTTAATGTAATTGTATTTGGCCTAAATTTGACAGTTGGTAGTGACAGTGACGATTCTTTTGTGACTCCTGGCAAAAGGGAAAAAGGGTTTGGTTTGGACCCACATCAGCCAAAGCCCATACAGTCTTGTTGTTTTTCTTGTCAAGAAAAAGTGTGCTGCAGCTTCTGTGGCAGATGTTAGTTGATGTGAATATGGGTGAATTAAAGATAAGGAGATGAAAAAGATGATAAAAGTAAACCAAATCCCCCCTGCTGTTTCAGTAGGTATGCTGACTGTTGGCTAACAATGAAAAGTATACTATGTGTTCTGGTCAGTGACTATTTCCCATAAACCTCACTGCCTTAAGTATGAGGACAGAGCAGAGGGAAGGATTGAAATAATTGTGTTTCTGTTCCACAGGTACGATGAGTGGGTGAAGGCTGACCGCATCATTTGGCCGCCAGAAAAAGGAACAAAGAAGAGGCAGAGGAAGAAGGTAAAGGTGAGATACCCAACAGAATCCATGCTTTTAGAGGATAAAGCATACATAGCAAGCAGGTCCAGTGGGGAAACGTTGCTTATTGCTCATTTTTATGGCTAATTCTGGCCATTGCCTAAAGATGGATAAAAACCTGTAAGGAGGCTAAATAACTTACAGATTTCCATAGCCACAGAAGCTCTCTAATTCAGTCGATGGAGTAACTAAGGGTGAGAAATGCTCATGACCTGCTCATTCCACTGTAGAAAGCATGGCCAAAGAGATTCTAATGTAGCAGTTCTGTGCCGTCACCTCCGGGGGCCGGTCGCGCTGACTTTCTGTTGACTCCAACTTAATAACCAGCTTTGCTTTTTTTTTGTGTCTCCCCTCACAGAACAGAGACACGGACGAACCAGAGAAAGATGAGGAAAAGCCTGCCTCATTGGCGGCGGTGAAGGCCAAGCGCGGCCGTCCACAGATCCGGACCAGCTCCATGGGACGCAGTGGATCCAAAGCCCCCAGCAGCGAGGGACAATCCAACGGCAAAAGCAGCCGGATGGACTCCATCTCCAACTTGACCAATGGAGATGGTAGGAGACACAGACCCATCAGCAGAGTGGTTCACTGGTGTAACTGTTTTTAACTGCTGAATATCCAATATGAATGTATATTTTTTTCTCCCCTGTACGATGTGCCTTTCTGCAGACACCCCTCGCAGGAGGACGAGGCGGACATCGGCCATGTACGACTCCGACCGGGCATCCAACGGTGAGAACCACTCTGGAGCTTTCCTGTTAGGTAGAGGTTTCCAGGTTGTTTGTTGCTAACCGCTCCTGTCCCCCACCGCAGAGGACTCTGGGAACTCCTCGGATGGCAGCGAATCAGAGGACAAGGCTGATGCAAAGCCGTTACCATGGCGAGGGAGAACCGATGGTCCGCCCTGCAAGCCAGAGGAAGAGCTGGAGGAGGAGGAGGAGGAAGAGCTGGAAGAGGAAGACACCAGTGAGATTTCTGACGTCGCCGCACCTGCTAGCGACAACAGTTCGGTAGCCACGGCGAAAGCTCCGCCCGCTCCCACCGTCACGCCCTGTCCCAGCATTTCTCAGGAGACAGCCGATGAAGCCCTCGACCAATCAGAAAGAAGGGAATCGAAGCAGAGGGAGGAGCCCGAACTAGAAGCCGAAGTGGCACCGACCCCCCCGGAGAAAGAGAAAAAGGCGTGTGTCCTGAGGACGGATAAGCTGTCCCCGGGGCAGGAGGGGCTCCGTGAAGCGTCCCCCAGCAGGACGCCGCCGCCCGCCTCCTCATCCCCCGCCGCCCACGACCCAGGCCATTCCACCCCCGTGTCCTCGCCCAGGGTCAAAGGTCAGCGGGGAAGCCCTAGGGAGCCGGGTTCCGAAACCCCTCCCACGATTCCCCTCTGTACCCCCAGCCCCACCCCCAACCCCCCCCGCCGGCCCCACCCCGACAGACGTGCTGTCCCCCCCCCGCGGTGTCCTCAAGAGGCAGGAGGAGCCCATGGTGGTGCTGCACTGCCTCCCCGCGCCGCACGCCGCCCCCAAGACGCCCCCCGCCACCTCCGACACGGACTCCGCCACGGAGGAGGAGGGCGGCGAGGAGGAGCGGGGCGGCGCCGTGATGAAACGCAAGGCGGCAGAGCAGCGGACGGTGGAAAAGAAGCTCTGCCCCGACAGGAGGCCGGAGGAGGCCTCCCCCGCCAAACCCCCCCCCCCCCGCCCGGCCCCCCCCCAACCCCCCCCCCCCCCCCCCTGCCCCCCCGGGAGCAGCGAGGGCCAAACCAAGGCCCAGGACTGCCCCCGTCTCGTGGGGGAGAAGCCGGAGGAACACGCGTCGGAAGCCAAGCAGGAGTCGGAGGTGACCGTGGGGGCGCCCCCCCTCCTGACCGAGGGCCCCGGTCCCAACGAGGAGCTGGAGCCGCAGATCGGCCCCGAGGCGCTGGTCTGCCACGAGGTGGACCTGGACGACCCCGACGAGAGGGAGAAACCCGCCCCCTCCCCGGAGCACCTCCTGCTGATGATGCGGGAACCACAGATAGCCCCTCCCCCCCTGCCGCTGGCCGTCCATTCCCCGCCCCCCCCGCACCAGACCGCCCACCTCCCGCAGCCTCAGATCAGGCCCTACCTGATAGCGGCCCCCTGCTCCGAGGAGCTCCACCAGGGCAAGGCGGCCGCCGAGGAGGAGCGGGGTGCGGGCGGGGGGGGGCAGGAGGGGGGCTGCAGCCCCGGGTTCGAGGGCAGCGCCTCCTCCTCCTCCACCTCCCTGCTGTCGCTGCAGGAGAGCAAAGACCGAGGTAAGGGACGGCGCAGGAGCAAAGGGGGGCCGACCGGCACCCCGACCGACCGACCGGGCGGGTTGCGGTAACGTGTGACCTTTGACCCTTCAGGTCAGAAGCGGGTGAACGACTGCGGCTCCAGCCCCTCCGCCAAGAAACACAAACGCAACCAGAAGCGGCCCCATCCCTCCGCCAAGCTGGACAAGAACGGAGCAGGTAAGGGGACGGGGTGCGACAGGCTCCAGTGTGTGGGTAACTTTGGGTAACTTTTTCTGTAAATGCCCCCCCCCCCCATCTCCCTCCAGGTCACAGCAGTGACAGCGAGGACCAGGTTCGCCTCTCTCTGTCCAAATCGCAGAAGTCTCGGTGCCCCGGGTTTTCGCCTCCGGCGGCCCACAACAAGGACAAACCCAGCTTTCCGTCCCATCAGCGCTCCTACAAGTGGACCCTCCAGCTGGGTAAGAACACACCGCTGCCCACGAGCCACTACGGCCACGTGAAGCCAGCTGCAGGGCGGCCACAGCAGGTCTCAGGGTTTCAGTGGGGCTAATCTGTTTGAATGTTATGGAATGGAGAGTCACTGCCACCAGGGGAAACTCTGCTGTCTCACCCAAAGGTCCATAGAACTGCCATTCTTGGATTCAATTCCTACCCCTTGTTGGGTTTGGATCTAGCTACTCCCAGCTGCCCAGGGGTTCCATCCTGGCCTTAGTGCATTTAAACCCCTCTACTAGACGAGATAGTTGGAGCTGGAGTATGCCGTTCACATATAGTGCCACAGAACCTTGCATCTGCAGTAGATAATGGAATCTCATACACAGAGAGTGGACATATTCAACCTAAAAAACAATCCAAACTGTAGACGCCCTCTTTAACTTTCCTGGAAAACCTAATTAATCTATTCTATCCAGTTTGACCGCAACGTCTAAACTCTTTTCTGACTTTTCCCTAACCATGGAAATTTTCTCTTCATCCATTACAAAGTTTCTATCCCTTAATTGCCCTCCCCACACCGAGAAGCTTCTGGACTTACTGGGCTTGATTTTCCTACCAGCCCACTTTAGATTTTCTCTCAAGCATTCTCCTATATAGATGGCATTGTAAACGTCATAACATCCATGTAAGCCCTAATTGGTGTAAAGTGCATGCCGTCCTAATGTATCCTGACCGTGTTAAAAGCTCTAATAATGATCTCCATTGTGATTGTAAATGCTTATGGAGAAATTGTGCACCCTACCATGACGCCTATTTATAGCCTCTGCCAACCATAGGCACAGTCTCGTGTCCTGAAATATACTCTAAGTTCACAACTACTTCTGGCACTCTAAAATAATCAAATTCTTTCCAAATAAGGCTGTGTTACATTGGACCAAACGCATTTTTTAAATCCAGAACTATAGCATGCAGATCCTTTTTCTCAATTTGAATCAGTCTGAATCTGAAGGTGGAAGGCCTACTACTCTGCCCTGCTCAAGATCTGAATGTGTATATCCCCGACTTTGCTGCTAGGCGGCTCTCCATTTTCCTGGTTTAACAACCCTTAAACAAACTGTAAAAAGCGGTCCTAACATATTCTCTCTTCTTTCTCCAAGATGCTCTGCCCTGCTAAGCACTGCTAGCCCGTCTCTCCCCTCCTCCCTCCGTCTTTTCCTTGAGCTCTTCCCACTGCTTTAACTGTCTTCTTTCCTTAACCAGTTTCTCCATTTCTCTTTGTCATCTAGACTTATCTAAATGTGGATTTTCAGCCCTCTTTCTACACCATAGCAGTAAACGACATCTCCTATCTCTATAGCCTATCACTTGCATTACCCCTTAACCTACCTGTGGTTTTTTTACCCACGGCTGGACCAAATCAGCTAGAATCTGTTGGACAGGTGCTGCTGTTTTCGTTTTAACAGCAGTGGTTGTCAGAAACGATGTGGAATGTCCTCCTGCTTTAGTGCCTGCCATAAAGCAGGAGGAGCCATGGGTCCACAGCCTACCTGCTGGTTCTGTCTCAGTAAAGGAGAACAGAAATAATCGGTCTCTTCCTCAGACGAGCTGGACGGCATGTCGAGCGCGGAGAGGATCTCCTTCCTGCAGGAGAAGCTGCAGGAGATCAGGAAGTACTACATGAGCCTGAAGTCAGAGGTGGCCTCCATCGACAGACGCAGGAAGAGGCTAAAAAAGAAGGAGAGAGAAGGTAGGAGCAGCAGAGCAAGAGGGGAAACTGACTGTATTTCCTCAGTTACTGTTAGTTTGGAACCTTTTTTATGTAAGAAGTCTTTACTAACTGCTAATCTTCCTGGATTTCTATGACAATAGCATCAAACATGAATAGAAATGCGGTTTTGGGTTTTTTTCAATTATTTTTTATTGTTATTTTCAGTATTAAACAATACAGCAGTCATCTCTATCTGTTCATTACAACAGACTTATCTAGCTAATTCCACAGGATATACAGATGGAGATGAATGGTTCTCCCTCTATCACACACACACAAAAAAGAGATTGATAACACAAAAACAACGAACATAACTCCTTTGGCTAAAACCAAAAATGCTGGGGTGCGCTTCTGTTATGCAATGGTAAAATGAAGTAAATAATTTACTGATGCATCACGGTTGAAAATGAAAGGCATAGAGAACAAGGGAAATGGATACCAGGATGGATTGGACATATCTGATCCATCTTTCCCATCTTTTCATAAACAGATCCCTTTTTAATCTTAAAACAAAAGTCATTCTTTCCATCTTAAAGATGTTGTAAATTATGTCAGAACCATTCGTCCAATGTAGGTCTTTCTAGTTTTAGCCACTTCCTTGTTGCAGCTTTTCTAGAGATGGCAGAAATGCAGTTTTAGATGGATGGTGTTCAGGACCCCTGGAAGGTGTATGTGTACAGGGGCAGCTTCGGCTGATATTTGGAGCAGTTACCTTTCTGGGGCTGAACAAATGTCCACTGACCCCCCGTCTGCTCGTCCCCCCCTCAGTGTCCCACACGACGGCGTCCACCTCGTCGGGCTCCTCGGACACGGGGATGAGTCCGTCCTCGGCCTCGCCCACCCAGAACACTGTGGCCGTGGAGTGCAGGTGATGACACGCCCACTGGCTGTCCACAGCCACGCCCCCTCCGGGCCCGGACCCCCGCCGCTGTCCGCTCCCAGGGGGGCCGTTTAAGCCGGGACTGACGCAGTGGCTGCTGGGAAAACCCGCCACCCTAACACGTGGCTGCACAAGGCGCCCCCCCCACCACTCTCACATGTGGACTTTCTTCCTGTTCGAGGAGACAAATTTGAGGCAAATCTGCTCACCGTCTGTTGAGCTGGTGCAGAAACCCCCCCCCCCTGTTTTATTTGAAAACAGAACGAGGAAAAGCGACCTGTTTTCAGTCTTTATTTTATATGAAATCAAAGATTTTATTTTGATAAAAACTAAAGGAGACTCCCAAAAGTCTAAGACGTGGTGGTGAAGACCCGAATGAAATATTTCTACTTGAACCTTTAATTTTGAACACAACAGTGAAGTGTGAGCAGAACTTTTCACCCACTGTCTTTTTTTTTTTTAAACCCCCCCCCACCCTCGACGCGGAACATCAGAGTGCCAAGAGAATAAAACCTATGGAGAATCGGTCCTAACTTCTGCCATGAAATCATCCATTTTATGTTGAAATCGTCATCTTTGGTGCAGTTTAAACGTGTTCATTGTCCTTTCCTCAACGCCGAAATGACTCCCTGACAGTTAGTCTCCGTGGAGAACAATAAAACCTGTGTTGTTGAATCTGTCTGGACATAGGTGACTCAAATGTGATTTATAGCTTAAGTTCTGACTGCTTTGACAAAGTGTGACGTTCTATCTGCTGTTTTTAACATGTCACTGTCACCATAATGAACTTCTGATGTTTCCACGCGTCTCCTGTTGCTTTCCTCGGCTGTGGTTCCTTTTCTGCATCAGCTTCAGTCGTTTTCAGATCCTCTACATTTGTTTGTTTTGTACATAAAAGCTAAGAAAAGAATAAAAAACCAAACCTGTATTTGAGAACTGCATTTTACACACCCGCATAGAAAGATTTCTAATATTTTCTAAAGAGAAGACTGTTTGTACTGTAGTATTATGAACTCTTTGGTTGTTTGTTTCTTTTTCCACGTGATGTTTTGCCGGCGGTGGTTTGAGAGTGAAAACTGTAACTACAGAAACACACACTTCCTCCTTAGAACAGAGGCCAATGCTGGAAGTGTGTGCACAACAAGCAGCTCTGTTTCTAATAAAGTTTTTAACCATGCCCCCCTCTGTGCAACTGCATCTCCTTTCAGCACGAGGCTCTGTGTTCCCCCCCCTTAGCCTTTTGGTTCCCGTACAGAGAAAGACAATCAACAATTTTTCTTCCTTTTATTTTCAAAGATGAAAATCAATCCAGAAGCGCAACGAACGTGACGGTTAATGAACAATATAAAAAGAATCTAAGTCGGAGCCACATTTCATGAGAGGGGGGTGAGTGCTGGGTTTTACATGTTGTCCTCGTCTGAGTCGTCCTCCTCCTCCAAAGAATCCTGAAACGGATGAGTCAGGCTGAAAGAGTCCCCACGCTCCGTTCTCCCCCTCTACTAGCGGGAGGATTTACTCCACAGCCTTTATGTCAGACCCGATTACTCACCTTAGCGTATTTCTCTGCTTCTTCTCTGACTTCCTTGGGAACAAACTCGTGTCGTCCATTTGTGACTGGAGGAGAAGAGAAGAGAAGCAGACGTATCGGTACAGAAACCAGCCACCTGATTTGGTTCTACACCTCGATAATGCAGAAAAAGCGGGTTGGTTCCTACCCTCTCCGACCCAGCTGAGCTCCAACTCAAACGCTTTGTCCTTCACCTCGTCGTGAACTATGTAGATTCTGAAAACGAGACCACAAAAAGTCGGTGTTCTGTGTCCAGCCACTCCAGCCACAGAGCGCGGCTTTAAATGCAGTCTACTCACATTTTGGCCACCTCTTTAACCAGCTCTCTGCACGTCATCTCCTTCATCTGTTACAGTTACAGGAAGAAAGATGTCACCAAACCTTAACACTCCTGAACACCATCCTATGGCGTATGATATACACGCAGTAGCAGCCAGCATCACAGCTGGTGTAACACTGAAAACTGATCAACCCTAGGCCTAAAAATCTAGTAAAAATGATTCTACCTCACATGTAAATTAGTGGGTCGTGTGGGGACGGGATCCAGCTATGGACGCCTGAATAATGATGAGAGGATTTCACCAAACGGTGGAACCCAGACATGCAAAAAAGGCAGGAAACCTCAGGGTCCTGAAGCAAGTCCGACCTAAGCTTTATGCCTTCAGAGTTGTGTGTAGAGGAGGTGACACTGACCCTGTCAAAGGCCTTAATGTTACAACTGCTCCTTTACAATCCACCACCAACACCTCATCTAAACATGCTGACTCTTCTGAATGATGCAACATCTATGGTTTTATTTTGAAGGAAATATAATGCATACAGACTCAATTTATGGGACAGTTTCATGTTTCAAGCTGAGATCTTGTCTCTTAAATATGTGCTTCTTGTCCATTTGTACTTTTGTCAAAGTATAAACAAACCCAGACTCCATTTATGTGTGCCGCAGCAAAAAGAAACCAGATCATCTTTCCTCAGTTTCTCCTCATTTATTTTCACTGTCCAAGCCCTTTTCTTTCCATTTCCAGAACAACTGAGCTCAAACCTCCCAAAAGGCCCTGTGTTAGAACGGCAGAGGCTCACCTGGAGTTTTTCTATCTCTGTCTTGGCAGCTTGCTTGGCTTTTCCGATGGCGCAGCCCCAGTAGCCCTGAACACACAGCTCGTTAGTCCTGCACTCAGGGTTTTTGTTTTTCTTTATTACTGATCCAAAAGTGGGCCAACTCACGTGTGAGATGCCAGACGGGTCAACCATGTAGAGCTGAGGACCATCATCCTTGTCGTATGACCCCAGGATGAAACTAAAAGAACACAAGACCGCAGATTTGTTATTTTTCTTTGTGCAATTCCTAGAGAGTAGAGCAGGACGACTGCACCTACCTGCAGCCGAAGGGCCTGACGGCGCTGTACAGCGTGTAGGCGTGGACATACATGGCCACTCTGTCCGACAGATGCTGCAACAACAAACAGCGTGTGAGGCGTCCCATCCTGCTCCCGCTCAGAGCCAAAAAAATAAATGAATAAAGGGTCGGGTACCTTCAGAGGAATGTCATGTCCATAGTTTGATCTGAAGCTGGAGGCTTCCTCTCTGGCGACTTCGGCCAGGGAGCGAGCATCAGCTAGTAGACCAGCAACCGCCTACAGAAAACGAAAGGAAGAGACTTTTGTTGGATCACTGCTGACACACACATTACACAAGGGGCTTTGTACTAGTGTTAAAGGTTCACTTTCCTCCTCACGAGAAAAGAAAGCGGTGCCAGGTGGAAGTTGTGACATGCGACTACAGGAGGAGCTAAATAAGGTTACTCATCTCTAGGAAGGCACAATATTATTAGAGGATGAGACTCTTTTACACCACCAGGAACTTAAATTACTAAATAAATGAAACTACATTCCTGTCTGACCCACACCGTCATCCTATAGTGACCCCTTCACCAGTGTGGGCTGTCATTAGTGGGGCTAATGGGTGTTGAGTTACCATGCCGACATGTCTGTCGATGTTGAAGATGCGCTTGTTGGACCCGTCCTCGTACAGTTTGGACAGGACGAGCTTCTCCACCCCGAACACGACGCCGTCCTTACAGCGGATCCCGATGGCCGTGCTGGAGACACAAACACGTTCAGCGGAGGGACTCAAGAGCGGCGGTCATCAGCGGGAGCTGGGACTGACCTGCTGTTCTCTACCGCCTTCATGGCGTACTCCACCTGGAACACCCGGCCATCGGGGGAGAAGGTGGAGGCTGACAGGTCGTACTGAGGAACAAAAACACACACACTTATATTATTCAGACCAAAAGCAGCACTGGCCAAATGCAACAACAAAAAGGCACGTTTTCAAGACAAGAGACAGGATGTAATAATCTGAACCCTCTGCTGAGTAACTCAGAGCCTGATGCTTCGAATGCATCAATATGATTTAAAAAAAGTTCAGCTAAACCTCAGCTGCGTTGAAGTCAAAACCTTACCCTCCAAAAGTTACGAATGAACAAGAAGCTGTATCAATTAACTCAGAAAGGCTGTCAAAGCTTATTGAGTTAACTCCCACTTGTGCATTTATTTACCTAAAACACTCCAATTACAATCCCAAATCGAAAGAAACAAAGTAATAAGGGTGTGCTGTCAAGTTCGAAAGTCTGGAAGACAACAGAAATGTTTGGGGGAAGCCGGAGCTAACAGCTAACGGCTAGCTCCGGTTGTAGCGCATTAAAATACCTAATCTGAACAGAGGCCTGAGTCAAATGCAACAGAACCAAGGCAACCCAGTTAACTTTCTTAGTTTTTTTTCAGGCAGACTAAAAAGTTTATAAAATTACAAGTCAGGCTGGTGGTACTTTCACTTTGGCGGATGCTAACAGGCCTCTGTGTGACTCAGCAGGCTAACCGGTGCAAGGCTAGCTGCACGCTGTTGGGGGGAATTGCTTTTCGTTAAAACAACAGGAAGACTTTATGTAACCCTGGTTGAAAAGCCTGGCCAGAAAAACACAGACCGTACACCCCAAGCAGCCTGGGTTAAGACTAACACTGCGGTACTCACTCCGGTCCCGATGGAGCTCATTTTCACTCACGCTGAATCCCGACCAACTATGAGCGCTTCTTCCGGAAACACTCGAAAACTTCCGGTGTGACGTCACAACGAAGGACCAGTGCGGATTTTTATGTTTTTTTTATTTCGTCTTTCGGTAAATTGCGGTTCCACAGTCTCGATTGAAAATGTTAACAAATGCATTGGCAAGAGTTTTTCTTCTCAAAATCTATTAAACACATGAAAAAATAAATGTTTCATTGTTAGATCGCAAAAAAATAAGCATTGTCGATATCTGGAAACTTTTGAGCATTTCCTTGACAGGATAAACTTGAAGTAAATTTTCAAAATGAAGCACTTGCACTTGATACATTTTTAATAACTTTATGAGTTTTCCTCCTACTGCATAGCCCTGCAGTACACTGAAGAACTTTGCAACAGGTGAAACATTCCTGATATGTTTGTTTTTACTTATATCATTATTATTATTCTCTATAAACGAAGAATTCTTTAACATTTTAGGAGAACAGCTTCCAAAACATTGGCACACTATTAAGGAGTAATGGACTCAACACAAAGGGGGATAAAAACCAACAGCAGGCTAAACTCATCACCAGCCTGGGTTGCAATCATCAACCAAGGAGGGCTTTGTTTTTTGGTTTGTTTTTTATGATGCAAATTTTATTGAGTTATTTTTTTAATAGAACATACAACAAATATGTCAATATGCCACACCGACCTTTCCAAATCTACTTTACAGTTAGCCAGTTGGTAAAAGCATATCATGTACAATCATACTGATGTATTTTACATAAGGAGGCTGTATGTCACTTTCTTGTAAGAGGCCAGTTTGACCATAGTTGTCAGCCACTCATCATAAGGAGGAGGGTTCTTTTTCATCCAGTGTCTTCATAGAATCCTTTTTGCTGTAGTCAGAGCCAGAACAAGCCACCTCCGGTCAAAAGGCGAGAAGTGTGAGTCTGGGAGTTCTACTGTGCAGCCCAAAACTGCGAGCTTGGCCGTGATATTACACCTTCTTTTCAATATTTCAAAAATGACTTACAATCTTGAAGAGTAAGACAGGTCCAGAGAAAATGTAGAATAGATGCTCACTCCTCATTGGATCTCCAGAAAGTGTCTTTAGGAATCAAAGTCCATTTATGAAGTTGCTGAAGGGTTCTATCCATCTGTGAATGACTTTAATTGAATAAACTCGTTACTCATTTCTTTATACATTGTGTTTACATTTTGTAAACATGAATGCCAATCACCCTCAGAGATGTCCAAGGCCATGTCTTCAGTCCAGTGTTTTTCAACCTTTGATAATAGGTTGTCCAAATGAATAAGTAACATTTTGTATATGTTAGAGGTAATACCTTTGCCACTGGCCAGCTTGCAAAGCAAAATTTCTACAGGGCTGCCCGAGGGGCTTCTGAGAGGGCTTCCCAGCCATTTGGACATATCTCCAAAATTGATTGCGAAGGAGGGGGTTTTAATATGTTATTAGATAAGCAGCTAGTCAAATGGCCACGTCGTACTCAAGATTCAAACACTAATTAAATAATTTTGCAGAGATACAATTTAAAGGACATGTGGAGAGAATATTTTCATATCACAAGAAATTTTTTTTAAAGATAACTTCATTACTTGTAATGTTGCTAGCACATTTTCATTAAGGTATGAAAACAAAACAAATAGACAGAAAATGTCAATTACCCCATTATATTTGGCAAATTTCATATTCACAATTGAAGTTTTCATCATCTTCTCCATTTTTTAAAGTTTTTGTAAGGAAATCGAAATATATGTATTCGCTATTTCCAAGTGTGCAAAAAAAATGTTAAAACATATGACTGTTGAATGTTTTCTCATTTGCAATGTCTGTTATTTGTTTTTCCACCATTGCAAGTATTATAGAAGCCTACACCACTAGCATTTCATAGACTCTGTTTTATTATTTGTTTGTTGTTGTTACTGTTTTCATATTTGTGATCAAAAGACGTTTCTATATAAAAATAATAAAAATCACAGGGGACGACATCAACAGGAAAGAGAACCCATCAATCTGCTCTCAAATCTACTGTCTCCGAATAATTTGGTAGCTCTTGCAATTGCAAAGAAATTTGACAACGCAAAGCAGTCCACGAAAGATAGAGAGTCCGACCACTTTCGTCCTGCTACATATCTCTGCTGTCACTGCGTGAGATGTGAGGAAGACGATCACTTCCCTCATGTTAAAGGTGGCTGCAGCCAGATATTTATACGTATATGCCAGTTGAATTTTAGTTATAGATGTGTCTTGTGACACTGGGTTTATGCAATATCCATCCCATGATGTCAAATAAATATTACAGAACGTTATCATTTTTGTGTGATGTATTCAAGATCGGTAATCTGTGCATCGGTGAAAAGTATTGTACTGAATGTAAATGTGATATCAAATGTACTTCTGTCTATCTCTCAGAGCACCATGAGAAGAATTAATGCAGCACTATGCTGGATACAGGACAACATGTCTCTTTTCTGTGGACATGTCGAACTGCCCAGCGTCTTGTCCATGACAGCGGAGGACTGGGCGTTTCAAAACATCACCAGTAATGAGAGCTGTGACTCAAGAGTATGCCTCCTTTTTGTTTTCCCATTCTGTTATGGAAAAATTCTTAAAATGAGTGAGGCCAAGTTTCTTAATAATTGGAGAAGATCGATCTTGTCCAATAAAGGTATTTTATTCAAAGGAAACAGCGTTCAAAGACGCAGGTCACAGAGTAAACCCAAGTGAGTGCGCGCCAATGGAAAGGCACGTCCCCTTATACAACTTAGTATGGATAAAGGAAAGGAAAAGGCCACTGTGTTCATCAGCAACGAACAAAGATTCTGAATTTCTCCTCAGTCCTCAAGAAAGTCACATGGAGAATCTCCAAAAGGACAGGGCTATGCCTATTCTCAGGAGACAGTGAGGATGGCACAAAGGGCAAGTCATACAATTTCAATGATAAACACAGGCCTCCAATACCTTAACCAAATAGGCCAGGAGCCAGAGTGTTTGTTAAAGGGCTCTTCCATCTGGTGGAGGAAATACTCCACTGGTTCATCAGGGCCCTGTACCACACTATGAAGGGCCCGATTATCCATCCCAAATGGAAACTTGACTTTCAGGGCATCAACGAGGCTTTTAATGGCGTCTCGATAAGTTTCATTCCCGTCGCACACTGGATTTTTTTTTTCACCCGTAATGATGGACCTGGAATATCAGACAGGCCAGCTAACTTGCTGGGTTTAATCTTTGAAGACAAGATTTGACTCATCTCTCGTCCTGTGGGAAACATTTCTCTACAAATATTTAACAGTTCAGTCCCAAACTTCTCCCCTCCCTCTTTAGGGAAAGGCAAAAGTTCTGCTGCTGATTTAATATCAGAGGCAGTCCAAGGGTCGGTGGACCAAGATGGTTCCTTTGGTCCCGCAAATTCCACCATGGGCATCTGGCGAACTGCTGATTCGGATGGGGCTGAAGGGGGTAGAGCCCTGATCCCATGAGTGGGACTCCCCCTGATCGGTGCTTTCAGCCTCCTGAGACATCGGAGGTGCTGTCGGTAATGGAGGTGGAACAGCTGATGTGGCTGAAGCAGCTGGAGCGGTGCAGCCTGTGGAGGCTGTTGTTGGTTCTGAGCTCATTGGATCGGAGGGCAGGATCCAGGTCCAGATCAGTCATTTCTAGTGCTTGCACACTTGCCTGTAATGAAACATATGGTGAAAGGGGTGAGGTATCACTAGTATTATATGGAGTTGGTTGTTTTTTAACTCATACGAGAGTTATCAGCGCGTTCCTCTGTTACGCCGCTTAAATCTCTCCCTCCCCCCCCCCCCCCCATTTCTTTTACCATAGCTTTTTTCATCTCTAATCTCTGCTTCAGTTCTCTAAATTTTTAAGTATTTAACATGTTTTTCACACTTACATTCCTTTTTTTTTTTTATTTTTTTAACTTTTTTCCCCAAGACTTAATTGTTCTTCTAATTTTTGCATTTGGTTCAAACTCAAGGAGCCCTCTTTAGGAAACCTGTAACAATCAATCCACTCATTCACACATTGAAGACATTCTGTACCATTTTTCTTTAAAATGTCTTTACATATTGGGCTATCATGGGTAAAAGCTTTGCACATACTGGATCTGGACCCCATTTTTTCAGAATGTCTTCTCCTGGCTTTCCTCTCTTCAAGGCAAATAAACGCAAATATAGCCTGAACTCCCCTTTGGTGTATTTATTCCTTAAATTCCTTTATTCACCACGGACGGTGAATATTTTTGCAGAACCCTTTGTTCTGTCTTGGAAAGGTTCTTACCCATGAAGCGCAACATTGCAGGACATTTGTTTATCCGGGGGTTTTTTGTATGTTTTTTTTTTTTTTTAAGAAACAATATCTCACCCGATAAAGATGTAAAACCTCTTTGTAGATCCAGGCGGCTGCAGACGCATATGGCGAGATTCAGGTTCCTCTTTTTTTTTTAACCCCTTGTCGTGTTTAGCATTATGGCAACAGAATTGTAATCTGAGTGCCATGCTCTGCCCGACACTTTTGCTTAGCCAAGGGGAGGCCGGTCAGGGTGAGATGCCTCCCTTGATCATCCAATACTGCTTTATTATTTATTTAAGAACTTTGTTACAGAAATAAGATTGTTAATGCCAAACCTGACCAGGGGACAGGAAAAGAGAAAAAAAGAAAGAAAAAAAGAAGCAAAAGATGAAAAGGATGAGAGAATAGACAAAAGGTAACAATAACCCGCACGAAAAGATAGATCCTTAAAACTAGTAAAAAAAAAAGAAAGACGACAACACCATCAATTCAGCTGTTATATCTGTAGAAAGATGTCCTGTAGTCACCGTGGGCAAACCCTAGGGAAAACCCATTGAAGAACCTGCAAACAAACACTATGAGGAGACACACACAAACCAACAAAAAAAACAGCAAAAGATACTGTGGGCCAGCTCGAGGGAGAACCTATAGAAGCACATGCAAGCAGACACAAGGAAGAGACAAACACTAACAAGCAGCAAAAACCGAAGGCAGCCACGACACTGATAGTAATGACAAACGGGATACATTTCGAATTTTGTACGGCAACTGCACAGAAGCTCAAAAGGTGTGTGTCTGGGCAAATGAGTTAGTGGGTGTGCATAAGCACAGATGTGCAGAACACGGAGCCCAGGTTTCACACCGATTGTGCTCAGCTATGCATGCATAGGGGGGCCGCCACCGCCACCGCCCCCCCATGCCCCGGTCCCCCAGACACGGGACAGGGGCAGAAACCTGAGCCCGACAAGCCCGAGTGTCACCAAACTGCCCCAGCAGAGCCCCCAGCATCCGAGAGGGCCAGGCCCCTCTGACAGCCCCATGTAGTGGGCCAGCTCCCCCCCAGCACCGCTGACCAGCTCAGTGCCCCGGGAGCCATAGTGTGCCCGCAGGATGGCGCAGCAGCAGTTCTTTGCCCGGGGACAAAGAACCAAAATAGAAAAAAATCTCCAAGACAAGTTACATTTATTTTGTTATTAGTTATTTTGTACCTTTTTGTACTCCACCTCCGCATCCAAGTCCTGTCTGAACCCGACCACATGGAGCAAACACTGGTCCAGGTCGAATACGCGCACAACACTCTCCCCACTTCCGCCACGGCCAGAGTATCACCCCGGCCAGTGTGTACGGCTCTCCACTAAGGACCTCAACCTAAGACTGAAGTCCAAGAAATTGGCACCACGTTTCGTGGGGCCATTTGCCATTTCAAAGGTCGTTAACCCTGCGCCTTCCCTGGTCCCTGCGGATCCACCCCACCTTCCATCTCAAGCCGGTTAAGAACAGCTCCCGCGACGCCTCTTTCCCCACCTCCGGAAATTATAGACGGTGGTCCCGTCTACAAAGTGAGGTACGTAACAGGGGCTGGGGGAGGCAATTTTTGGTGGACTGAGAGGGGTATGGTCCTGAGGAGAGGGTCTGCCTTATCGTGGTGGAGGGGTTTGAGTGTCCCAGTGATTCTAGGAGCTATGTTGTCCGGGGCTTCAAGCCCCTGGTAGGGTCACTCAAGGCAACCAGGTCCTAGGTGAGGGATCAGACGAAGCGCAGCCTAAAGACCCCTCATGATGAGCACAATAAATGGATCCAGTGTTCCCTCGCCCGGACGCGGGTCACCGGGGCCCCACCCTGGAGCCAGGCCCAGAAGTGGGGCATGCTGGCGAGCGCCTGGTGGCTGATCTTTGGCCCATGGGGCCTGGCCGGGCTAAGCCCGAAGAGAAAACATGGGTCCCCCTTCCGATGGGCTCACCACCCATGGGAGGGGCTAAAGGGGTTGGGTGCGTTGTGTTCCGGGTAGCGGCCGGAGACGGGGGCCTTGGCGGACCGATCCCTGGCTGCAGAAGCTGGCTCTAGGGACGTGAAATGTCACCTGTCTGGTGGGGAAGGAGCCTGAGTTGATGTGCGAGGTCGGGAAATTCCGGCTGGACATAGTTGGTCTCGCCTCGACAGACAGCTCTGGAACCAGCCTTCTTGAGAGGGGTTGGGCGCTCTACTACTCTGGAGTTGCCCCCGGTGAGAGGCGGCAAGCAGGAGTGAGCATACTTGTTGCCCCCCATCTGCGGCTCTTAGGTCTACAAGGGCTAACCTGAACTGGGCCATCACGAGACACCAAGCGAGCCCACAGCTGGAAAATCCAAGGTCTCTTCCAAGACTCCAGAACACGAGGAAACTGTGGCAGGGCATCCAGTCTGTCACAGACTAAAAACCCACACCCTCATCCTCAATGAGCTCAACAACTTCTTCGGAAGATTTGAGGAGCTGAACTCCAACCCTGCGAGGAAAGTGACACCACAACCCGACGAACAGGCACTCAGACTAGAAACATCAGCAGTGCGGAAAGTTCTGAGGAAGGTCAACGCGTGGAAAGCTGCAGGTCCCCACAACATTCCAGGTCGGCTGATCAAAGAATGCTCGGACCAGCTGACCCACGTGCTCACGGACATCTTCAACATGTCCCTGGACCAGGCCGTCGTTCCACAGTGCTTCAAGTCTGCCACTGTCGTTCCGGTCCCAAAGACAACCACCATCACGTGCTTTAACGACTTCTGCCCCGTTGCACTCACGTCCTCCATCATGAAATGCTTCGAAATACTTGTTAAGGACACTCAAAGTCCCAAAGTGCAGACTTTAGTCTGCACCTAGTTTGTATCGAGTATCCCCCCAAATAGTCCGTGGGCCAGAATCTGTACGACGTCTCCTTAAGCAATTCCGTTTGAACTTTTAGGGGGCAACTTTCTTTCACTTGGATAAGTTGCTAGAGACTACAGTGATCTTAAAACGCCAATGTTCCCACCCTTTCACTTGCACATTAATAAGTTATAGTCGATTAAAAATATAATTTCTTCCGCTGTAATATAAGAAATCGCGAGACTTGAGATTTGCTTATCAGCCAATCAGATGGCTGAATCTCAGCGCGAGAGCTCGGTTATTTAAATATGGCAGCGCCCGTGAAATGTTTTTTGCATTTCTTTCAAGACGAAGAACGTCCAATTATTTCATTTTCTGGTGCCAGTTGGCGGCGATTTATTGAAAGTTGCAAGTCCTGGATAGACCTGGATGGCAGGAAGAAAGAAATAGCCGAGACTTTCTCTCAGTACACAGCTGAGTTGCCGGGACCCGCTGAGCTGGGGTACCATAGGAAGTGCTGCTCGAGGTACACGGACTAAAAAATTAGGAGAGCACGTAAACGTGTTGTACGCGAGCGAACCCAAAGCACTCTTTACTGTGATCATGAAGAAGCTGATACCAGACTTCCACTTCATGTAAAGCATGCTTATTTGGAATATAAAGATATTGTTATCTTGAGCCCAGACACTGATGTCATGGTCTTGGCTTTGGGTTGTGTGCATTGTTTTGAGAGTACTATCCATTTTAAGACAGGGACTGGCAACAAAACTCGTATTGTTAATATTTCTCATCTAGCAAGTCTTCATGGTCCAAGGAAAGGTCTAGCTTTTGTTGGTCTTCATGTTTTTACTGGATGTGACACGTTAAGTGCCTTTAAAGGAAAAGTTAAAGCCTTAAGGCTGATACTTGAATCAGAGCCAGCTGTTAATTGCTTTCAAATTCTTGGGAAAAATTGGGATGTTGATGATAAATTGTTCATTCAGCTTGAAGAATTTGTCTGTCACTTGTATGGACAGAAAAACTGGGTTAATGATGCCAGGTTTAAAATGTTCTCTTCTCTGTAAATCAGATAAATCTTTTCCACCAAACAAGGATTGTCTCTGACAACATTCTAAGCGAGCTGCATACCAGCTAGCAATTTATAGAAGGTGTTTGGACCAGTTTATTAACGCCCCTAACCCAGAAGGCCATGGCTGGTCCTTTGAAGATGGAGTGCTCTCCTATTGTTGGATGGTAAATCCCCCAGCTCCATCTGATGTCACCATGGACATATCTTGCAAGTGAAAGACAAATGCATGTGCTACACAAATCTGTCCATGCACTTGGATGACTCAGATGATGAGTTGTAATGCTTTTCATATATGTTGTAAGTTTTTGATGAAAATATAAAATATATAAATATGAGAGGTCTGGATTTAAATATGATATGTTTGGATTTAAATAGTATGATGTCGTGAGGAAAGGTTAAGATAGAAATAATATAACTGTAAATATGAGAGGTTCAGATTTTTTATATTGGACATAAATATGGATCCTTAGTTTTTATTGACAGTGAAAATTATATATTATTCCATTTTTTATAGCAAGGTTTACTTGTGATAGTAGTTGTTTTTCTCTCATTAAGTTAATAAATGCAATATGATGGAAAGTAAAGTGTCAGTTTTTCAATAATTAAATTAGTAAGAAATTATTTGGACCAAAAACAAGGTTTTTGCATATTAAATTATTGTCTTTTGTCTTGCTATGGCTGTATAAAGTGGAAAATATGTAGTATTCAGGTTCAGTGGCCTTCTGGCAGGGAAAATCAAAACTAAAGGTCTAAATTGCATTTCCATGTTGATTCCATCAGTATTTGCATAAAATAAACTTTTCTAATGGTCAACCTTAATGATTTTAAAGTATTTTTGGTAAAGATCTCTTGGTTAAAAACCAAAAATATGCAGATTTTCTTAGTTTTAGCCACCTATAGGCCAGATGTGGAACTACCGAAATTTTAATTGCCCGTAATTAATTAATGTGCAAGTGAAAACGCGGGAACATTGGCTTTTTGAGATCACTGAAGTCCAAAGTATCTAATTAAACTGGAAGAAAGTTGCCCCCAAAAAGTTCAAACGGAAAGTCATCGTACAGATTCTGGCCCACGGCCTAAAACAGGGATGTCAAAGTCAAACACACCGAGGGCCCAAAAAAAAATTTGCTACAAGCCGAGGGCCGGACTGGTTCAATGTTAATTAAAACATATCGAAACGATTGCACATAGACTATTGAACCAAGACCTAACACAGTGTATTCACACATATTCACAATGATTAAATGAATATGGCAATATTTTGTTATGGCTCTGTCGGTAACTTCAAGGGAAAACATTTTCAACAGCAAAAAATTTAATTGTTTTTAAAAACAAAATGTGTTTCTTAATATCAGGATAAATGCATAAATCAAAGTGCATGCATTATAAACTGAAAATGTATTATTGTGCTGCTCCATGATCTACCGATCACTGCTTTCAAATAGTACAATTTAAAAAATTAATCAAATCAGTTGTATTTTTTCTCATGGCGCTTATCTGCAATTTTACCTGAGTCCATTCAAAATAAATATAAATAAATAAAATACTGGAAACCGGTTTCCAGCTCAAATTCCAATCTGGCGGCAGGGGGAAATGTAAAGGTTGTGGGTGGGAAGTCTAGCTCCCAGAATAAATAGGCCCTACAGATCGAGTTATTGAGATTTCAAGCTTGGCTTGGCGTACAAGCTTGGCTGCAACAGACGAGCATGTGTTGTACAAGCCGTGCACAGGGACCAAAGAGAGTCCACCAAAGTTAATTCTGCTACTTGCAAATGAACTTCGTAACATTTTTATGCAAGAAAAGGCAATAAAGGAAGAACACATGAAACAGCATTGTGAGATGAAGAGACTAGGGCTGTTCCTTGTGTGACAAATGTTACTCCAATACTAAAGGCATACCGTTTGTCATTCTCTAAGATTAAATTTTGAATGACATAAAAACGGCAAGACAAGACAAAATACAATTATTCTTTCTTTCATATAGTGGGCTTTGCAATATGAATGAGTCTGTTGGTGAATGGACAATAGAAATAGGCTCTGCCTTGCCTTGTTGGAAAAGCATGGTTATGACCTTTTCTCAGCTCAGGAACTAGGACCCGTATGATATCTGGTTGTTCAATAGGTTTGCCTAAATAAAAGATTCAGATATGACTTATAAATATATTCCTGCAAAAAGGTATGATGTTGCAGGGCCAGATACTGAAAAGTGCTTGGAACATGGTCTTGATGCCAGTTTGTTTCAGCCTTGATCCAGTCTCATGTAGAAGGGCTGGTCATATCAGAGGTTATTTGCATTACAATAGGGACAGTTAGCAAGGCAGAGTGAATACACAAACTTGCAGAGGGGAGGGGGGCTTGCAGGAAAACTGAAAATCTCTGGGACTTCTAGTGTTAACACAGGGTAACCTCACCCACGAACTCCCAAAATATAGACAGTTTATAAAATGTCCGACCAGAGAGGAGAATATTCTGGATCACCGTTACACCACTATCAGCAACACTTATCACGCCGTCCCCCGCGCTGCACTGGGCCACTCTGACCACATCATGGTCCATCTGATTCCTGCATCCAGACAGAAACTCAAACTCTGTAAGCCGAATGTGAGGACATCAAAGCAGTGGAGCCCTGAGGCTGTGGAGGATCTTCAAGCGTGTTTGGAGACTACTGACTGGGATGTTTTCAGGACTGCCACCACCACTCTGGATGAGTACACAGAGACTGTGACTTCATATATCAGTTTCTGTGAGGACTGCTGCATACCATCACGCACCAGGGTGAGCTACAACAACGACAAACCCTGGTTCAGTCCTAAACTCAGACAGCTGAGGCTGCAGGAAGAAAAGGCATTTAGGAGCGGGGACAGGGACAAGGAGTCAAAGTACAGGTTTAGTGAGGCGGTGAGGGACGCTAAACGGCTGTACGCTGAGAATCTCAAACAACAGTTCCCAGCCAACGACTCTGCGTCTGTCTGGAGGGGCTCAGATAGATCACCAACTACAAACCTAAACCCCCCCCACTCTGTCAACGACCTGCGTCTGGCAAACAAGCTGAATGACTTCTACTGCAGATTCGAAAGACAATGGGACAGTCCTAACACCAACACCATCCCCCACTACCACCAGCCCCTGCCCACCAGCATCCCCACCCCCACCTCAGAAGGGGCCTGCCCCCCCCACAACTGCCAAAATCAAAGGACCCCCGTCCCTCAACTGCCATGACTCTCTCCATCAAGGAGAGGGACGTATCCAGCCTATTCAAGAAACAAAAACCACGCAAAGCAGCTGGACCCAACCATCTCTTCTAGCATCCTGAAGCACTGCACAGCCCAGCTGTCTCATGTGTTCACTGACATCTTCAACACCTAACTGCAGACATGCCATGTACCTGCCTGCTTGAAAACCTCCACGATCATCCCGTCCCCCCCAAAAAACAAGGATTTCAGGCCTCAATGACTACAGACCTGTTGCCCTGACCTCCGTGGTGATGAAGGTATTTGAACGCCTTTTCCTTGCCCACTTGAAAGCTATCTCAGACTCACACCTGGACCCACTGCAGTTTGCCTACAGAGCCAACAGGTATGTAGATGACGCCGTCAACCTGGCTCTCCACTTCATCCTCCAGCACCTTGACTCCCCAGCCACCTATGCCAGGATCCTGTTTGTGGATTTTAGCTCTGCCTTCAACACCATCATCCCCCCTCTACTCCAGGACAAACTCTCCCAGGTGGGTGTGCCTGATCCCACCTGCAGATGGATCACTGATTTCCTATCTGACAGGAGGCAGCATGTGAGGCTCGGAAGCCGCTGGACCATCAGCACTGGATCCCCCCAGGGCTGTGTTCCCTCCCCCCTACTCTTCTCCCTGTACACCAACAGCTGCACCTCCAGCTCAGTCAAGCTCCTAAAGTTAGCGGATGATACGACCCTCATCGGACACATCTCACATGGGGATGAGTCTGCCAACAGGTGGGAGATCGACCGTCTGGTGTCCTGGTGTGCAGTCAACAACCTGGAGCTCAACGCGCTCAAGACAGCGGAGATGGTTGTGGACTTTATAAAGAACACAGCCCCACCTGCTCCCATCACTCTGTGTGGCTCCATAATTGCTTCTGTGGAGTCCTTCTGTTTCCTGGCGATCACTATAACCCAGGACCTCAAGTGGGAGCTGAACATCAGCTCCCTCACAAAGAAAGCACAGCAGAGGATGTTCTTCCTGCGGCAGCTGAAGAAGTTCAACCTGCCCAAGTCAATGATGGTGCACTTCTACACTGCCATCATTGAGTCCATCCTCACCTCCTCCATCTGGTACGCTGCTGCCACTGCTAAGGACAAGGGCAGACTGCAGCATATCATTCACTCAGCCGAGAAGGTGATTGGCTGCGATCTGCCATCTCTCCAGGACCTGTACGCCTCCAGGACTTTAAGGCGTGCAGGAAAGATCATGTCTGATCCTTTCACCCTGGTCACAAACTTTTTGAAACTCTCCTCTCTGGCAGAAGGTTGACGACCATCAGGACCAAAACCTTACGCCATAAAGACAGTTTCTATCCAGCAGCAACTGGCCTCATCAACAAGTCCAGCGACCCTCACCTATTTTTCTCCCACCCCCCTCTATCTCACCAATCTACACAATGCTACTGTCAACATTTTCTGGTCTGTTACACATTCAACATTGCACATTTCAATTGTTCATTTGTACATTCACACCTGTATAAATACTTTTGATATTTGTAATTCAATATTGTATTGTAGTCTTATATCCATATTTCTATTCTCAGATCTATATTTTTAAAGATTGTACTTTCTAGTTCAATATTTTCTGTTCTGTATTTTTATTTCTACATTGTATTTCCTTGCTTCTCATAGAAGTGTTGTGCACCAAACACCAAGGCAAATTCCTTGTAAGTCAAAAACCTATTTGGCAATAAACCTGATTCTGAAGTAGATCCTTCTGATGAGATCCAGATGTACATACGAGACTTGGTATCAAACATGAGAGCTGGTTACTCACTGCAGCCAATTTTGGATAGGGACAACATCCATTTCCTCCCTGAAATTGTTCCACAAATAAGACTTGCAAGTTACTTACCACTTTGGACAGGAGTAAGCCTCACAGCAAGCTCAGCCAATGTTGAAGCAGAATTCTTTCATTATTTTTTACGTTGTCCTGCTCAGCATTATGGCAGCAGAACTGAATTCTGACTACTGTGTTATGCTGAAAACATTTGATTTGCCAAGGGTCGCTTAAATGGGTGAATAAAAAAATAAATAAACTAAAAAAACCTTGATTATCCAACACTGCTTTATCCATTTTTGTTGCAAAACTTTATAAGTAGCCAAAAATATCTGACAGCACAGGGAAGAAGAGCAAAGAAAACCAAACCCGAAAAGGAGAAAGATCCTTTGGACAGCGAGAGAAGTAGAAAAAAAAATCCATACAACCGGCTGCTGTATCTGTAAAAAAGAAAAAAACATCCAGTGGTTTCTTACGGGCAATCCAGAGATTGTGTTCTACACCCAGTCCACCAGCAGCCACCCCGGAGCGCAGATCCCAGAAAGACGACCACAGAGAAAACTGGGCAACCAGGGAAGCCCCCTAGAAGAGCCTCCCATGACCAAGAACCATGAGTGACAGCACACCAGCCCCCACCATGCCCCGCCCCAAGACATAGGCTGAGAACCGGAACTCAAGCCCCTGCGAGCCCAAGTGCCAAAAACTCCCCTTGGCAGAAGCCCTGTCCCAGCATCCGAAGGGGCCAGGCACCCCAGACAGCCAGATGCAGCAGACCCAGGACCAACAGAGCCCCAGAAGCCAGGCAGCTCGCAGGCAGCAGGGGTGAAAGGAGACCACGCCCCCCCCCCCCCCCTCGCCCCTCCAGGTCCCTGATGGGTGTGAGTTGAGGACAACTCTGTTCCTGATGGGCAGAGGTCCTCCATGTCTACTAAGCATTTAAAACAGCGGGGTGGGCGGCCTTTTAAAGTCCAGAGCGAGGTCCCTCAAGCAGTCCCCACCACCTGAGGGGCCACGCTCACCCGACCCCACTCAGCACACCCACCCCCCTGGACCTAATGTGTGTATCTGTGTGGGTAAATGGGTAGTAGTGTCTAAAGTGCTGATAAAACCGGGGGGATGAAGGCGCCTGGGGGCACAGAGAAGAAGACCACCTAGATGGTATCCTTAGCTGTACCCCACAGATCCCTCATGGCCCCCCAAACCCTACATGAGTGTGTGTGATCTGTGTTCTGGAGCCAGAGGGGAGAGGGGTAGGGGGGTGCGAGCCGGGAGGGACATAACCCTTCCGGAAATGGCAGTCATGCTATATGGCGCCCCTGCTGCCCAGGATCCACCACACGCCAGGGGGACCCAACAGCCCCCCGCAGCCACAGGGGGATCCTCCAACCCCTGTAGGGAAAGCCACCCGCCACCCCCCGCAAGGCCCTCCCAGAAAGATTTATTCAAAAATAAGTAATTGGGGAAGGAAAAAGAAAAAAGGGTGGGCACACACGCATCGCACACACACCGTGCAGCCATCTCGTTCACAAGGGCATGGCCCTGGGCCAACCATCCCCCTGGACACTCAAATTATTCTTCGTCTTCAAAACTCTGCTTAACCCTCCTCCTCCGCCACCTGCTACTAGCTTAACAGCAGACACGTTCGCCTAATTTCTTACTGACAATGTGGCAGCTATAAGCAAATAGTCTACTGAACGGCCTGCACCTGAAACTTCTCACAGTACATATACAAGCTTCTGCTTGTATAAGCAGTAGGACTTCTGTCCTACTGCTTTGTTCTCCTCCTTCGCTCCTCTCACTGAGAGCAATGTGTCCAAACTTCTCACATGTAGCCGTCCTACTACATGCTTGCTGGACCCAGTTCCTACAAACTTTCTCCAGTCCATAGCTCCTACAGTTACTGCAGCAGTCACACATGTGATCAATGCTTTGCTGACGTCAGGCACATTTCCTAGCTCATACAAGCAAGCTTTGGTCACACCGCTGCTAAAAAAAAAACAAATAAATAAAAATAAAAAATAAAAAACCCTCTCTCCCACCAACTCGGTTGGAAAACCATTGGCCGGTTTCTCTACTTCCATTTCTGTCAAAGACCATTAAAAGGGTCGTCTTTAAGCAGGTCACAGACTACCTTTCACAAAACAATCTCCTTGATAAAAATCAATCTGGGTTTAAAAGTGGCCACTCCACTGAAACGGCTCTGTTGTCTGTGACAGAAGCCTAAAAAGAGGCAAAAGCAACTTCCAAGTCCTCAGTACTAATCCTTCTTGACTTATCAGCTGCATTTGACACTACCAAATCCCTTTCTGATATTACACGGCTCGAAAAATTCCATAACCATCACCAAAAAGCAAATTGTGTAATTTCTGGGCACTACTTATTGCAGAAATTTCATTCCAACTACTTTTTGTTGGAGAGTCCCCTCTCATCACTCATTCATGGCAAGGGCCTAGCTGCCCTGCATCCTTTTTCCAGGACTGTTGAGGCTGAGAAGGCATTTGTGCAGCTCAAACGGTCTCTTTCTCAAGCTCTGGCTTAACCCATAACTCAGCCAGAGAATCCTTTTGTTCAAATGAATTTATGAAAAGTAGGGCTTCTGTTCTTCTGCAGCATCATGGTGATCTTTCACATCCAATAGTCCATTTTTCATTTAAACTTGACCTGCCTTGTCTGCCTTCATGCTGTCGCTGCAGCTGAAAAAGCCATTTTGACCTCCAGAGACATTGTTGGCTATTCTCCCCTTACTGTCTTTGTTCCCCATGCTGTGTCTATCATTCTTTTGGAGCAGAAAATGTCCCACCTCTCTGCTGCTAGGTAGCTTAGTTACAGCACGGTGCTTCTGGACATGCCGAATGTCACAGTTAAACGCTGCACGACTCTGAATCCAGCTACTCTTCTCCCCACAGCTAAGGATGACGACCCTCATGACTGTTCTGTTACCTTGCAAACAGTTTGTACTCCTAGGCCTGATCTTCCTGATTTTCCTCTCACCAACACTGATCTAACACTGGCCCAGCAGAAGAGCTCTTCTCACCCAGATGCACCACAGAGGAAATCATTTGTGCCCATTTGTTTTCCCCCGCTCCAGAGAGAACCAAAAAATTTGCTGGATTTGTTAAAGATACCTCAAACTTTAACCGCCCTGTTGAATTGTTCTTGTAAGTAATCAACAATTAAGCCTCTCCATGCAGGAAAAGGAGATTTCACTTCAGAGTTTAGAGGCTTGAACTACAATGTGAGCAGATACTGTAACTACTAAGTTTCACTAAACTTCCCGATTTTAACAAATAAAGAGGTACAGATTTTTATCATCATTTATTTATTGCCATGTTTTTATTCACAGAGACCTCCCGATGTACAAGACGTGATATTAAGAGACTGCAATCCAGAGTGGAAACAATTGAAGCAGTCATTTCAGGTATATCTTGCCATTTTTTCCTTCATTATAGAGCTTATAGTTAGGGTAAGTCCACGCCTAGTTATGCTGCTATAGGTCTATACTGCCGGGGGATTTGCCATAATGCATCGAGTTCCGCTCTCCTTTCTCTCTCTCCCTCCCGGTGCAACCTCATTCCATTAACGATGTTACTAACTGGACTCTCTCCCTTTCCTGTAGTCGTGTGCTTTCTCGTCCCCCTTTTCTCTCCTCCTATCACTTTCTACAGACATTCCTGGCTCTGGAGCTGTGGGGTCTGGATCTGTGGTTGGGAGTCTCCTATCATTTCCTGTAGGTGTTCCTAGAGCTGTGGAAGCTGGATCTGTGATTGGGAGTTTCCTGCTGTCCCCATGTTCCTACTCTGCTACTTCTTTGCATAGTCTTATTGCTATCATAACTGCTATCATTATTATTGGTCTCAATATCATTGCCATTTTTCATCCATTATATGCGTTACTGGTAGGCTGCTTCTCTCTGCTCCTTCTGTCCCTCCCTCTCGCCCTCTTTCCCTCACCCCCCAACCGGCCGAGGCAGATGGCCGCCCACCCTGAGCCATGGTTCTGCTTGAGGTTTCTGCCCGTTAAAAGGAAGTTTTTCTTTGCCTGTGTCGCCTAGTGCTTGCTCATGGTGGGAATTGTTGAGTTTCTGTCATTAACTTCAGAGTAGGATCTGACCTGCTCTGTTTGGAAAGCGCTGTGAGATAACCGTTGTGATGTGGTGCTATATAAATAAAATTGAATTGAATTTCCTCAAGTAATTCACATCTACAGCTCATCATCATCATTATTTATTGGCATGTTTTTATTTACAGCGACCTCCCGACGTACAAGACATGATATTAAGAGACTGCAATCCAGAGTGGAAACAATTAAAGCAGTCATTTCAGGTATATCTTGCCTTTTTTTTCAGGTTATTCACATCTATTTATTATTATTAATATCATTTTATTTATTCTTTTTAAATTTGTACATATATCATTTATCTATTCATTTTTCTGCGTCATTGCAGAGGCTTCATCAACAATCGTTCGGATAAAAGTGACGAGGCCTCATCAAACCAGCAAATCAAGATCCTGCATGCTTCTGCGGACGTGCGAGATCCTACTGCACACTCCGTCCAACGAAATCACCGACTTAACCAAGTAACCTCTGTATTATGGATAACAACGAAGGCAGAGTTGTTTCAAATGAAATTGTGAAGGCTGTGAATGATTCTGAAAATATTCCAAAAAGTGAACATGGTTCAGCAGCAACAGCGTGGTGGTCACATGAATCAGGGACTTGCAGAGAGCGTTCAACAGAATCAGACAGATCGTTCAAGTATTGTTCTCCAATCCCCCACATCCAGCTAGCCTCATCAGCCTCCCCTATTGAAGTTTGCCTCCACACTTCCAAACGGTAAGAACTACAAGATCTTTGCAGATAACTACTTCACTTCTGTTCCACTGGTAGTGAAGCTCCTTGAGCATGGAATCCATTATGTCGGTACAGCTAGGCAGGTGCGGCTCCCCAGCTGCAACCTTGAAGATGAGAAGAGCTTGAAGAAGAAGGGTAGAGAAAGCTTTGACTACAGAGTGGAGGGGACACACAACATCTGCGCTGTGAAATGGTATGACAACAGGGCAGTCACACTTGTGTCATCCTTCACTGGACCAGAACTTGTTCAGGAGATTCAGCGCTGGGACAAAGCCACCAAAACCTACATGACGTTGAAAGACCTTTCATTGTGGCTACCTAAAACAAATACATGGGAGGTGTGGATTTGTTGGACTCATTTACAGCAAAATATAAGTTCACCCTAAAATCCCGGCGTTGGTACAATGTACATCATCTGGCACAACATCACCCTCACTGTGGTCAACGCCTGGCTCCTCTACAAACGGCACTGTCAGGCCCTTGCGATGCCAAAGAAGAAGATGCTAAACATGAGAAAGTTCCAGGCACAGCTAGCATCCTCTCTCATCCTGGTAAGAATCCATTTCTGCCATTAGCCATGTTTTACCCAATCTGCATGCATTTTCGACATGTACATGAATTTATTATTAATATTGATTCTCCCCTTTTCAAATCAGAAGGACACAACACAGCTCCAAAAAGAGGATGTCCATCATCAGGCAGTGGGAACCCCGACGCAGCAGGGAGTCCTTTGAATGCTAGGAAGAGACCATCCTCAGATGATGGGATTCCAAATTGTCCCTCCAAGAAATTATGTGAACACCCCCCACTCGATGTGCGCAAGGACCTCACTGGACATTTCCCCATGAAGGTCAAGAGAGGACGTTGCAGACATTGAAGTAAAGGGTATATGAATACCCATTGCAGCAAGTGCGATGTTCGCCTCTGTTTTTCACAGGAAAGGAATATTTTTTTTTCATGTTATACTGTTCTGGGATAAAAGCAAAACCCTGCAAATAAATCCATAGTTCTGTATTGTTGTTCAGACAATGAGTACAAATACAGGGGATTCTGCTCCCCATTTGGCACAATGTTGCAAAATTTCTGTAAAAACCTACAAAATCATAAATTTTTTTAAAACACTTCATTTTCAGCCTCAAACACCTCCTACAACAACATCCAAGTAGTTGAAATTTTTTTTTTTGCGTTTTTCTATATTTGGGTTTTAAAGAAGTCCTACCCTTAGTCGGTACTTCTCTGCAAGACGCTATCAATCTGTCCTTAACAGGCTATGTGCCACAGTACTAAAGTAGCTGTTATTAAACCTCTTAAAAGACCCTAACCTCGACCCAGATGTTTAGCCTACTATAGACCTATATCTAATCTTCCATTTATCTCCAAGGTCCTGGGGAAAGCAGTAGCCAAACAGCTGTGCAACTATCTACATAGCAATAGCTTCTTTGAAGATTTTCAGTCAGGATTTAGAGCTCATCATAGCACAGAGACAGCACTGGTGAAAATGACTAGTGACCTAACGGCATCAGACAAAGACTTGTTTCCGTATTGGTTTTACTAGATCTTAGTGCCATTTTTCACACCATTGACCTGCAGATCCTATTACAGAGAGTGGAACATTTCATTGGCATTAAAGGAGCCGCCCTAAGCTGGTTTAGGTCCTATTTATCAGATCAGTTTCAGTTTGTGCATGTTAACGATGAGTCCTCCATGCATGTCAGAGTTAGCTATGGAAATCTGTTCTCGGACCAATCCTTTTATATGATTCCTTTAAGTAATATTATCAGGAAACACTATAAACTTTCATTGTTATGCAGATTATACTCAGATATATCTATCGATCAAGCCAGATGACACTCATCAGTTAGCTAAGCTTCAAATGTTAAAACCTGGATGACCTGTAATTTTCTACAGTTAAACTCAGATAAAACTGAAGTTATTGTTCTAGGGCCTAAGCACCCCCGTGTTGCGTTATCTAGAGATACAATTTCCCTGGATGGCATCGCCCCAGCCTCCAGCACCACTGTGAGAAATCTTGGAGTTATCTTTTATCAGGACATGTCGTTTAACTCTCACATTAATCATATTTCAAGAACCGCCTTCCTTCACTTACATAATATTGCAAAAATCAGGAGGGCAAAAAGAGTGGAGGTGGGACTATTACAGAAATGGAAACCTGCATCAACTTGTAAGAGTTGGGAAATTAACCATCTCTGTCCTGAACACATGCATGATGCCTTTCGTCAGAGCTTATGCTGCGCTTGTGTCAGTTGAGCATTTAAAAATGTTGACAGGGATGACAGTGACAACCCAGTCTTAAAGCTAATGAAGACCATCACTACCGATTGTTTGACCCCATATACACAGAGGGCAGAGCTGCTTAGTGGAATGTTTGAAAACACCAAGTTGGGGGTCTGGTGACCATCAAATTGATTCCCAGTGCAATTTCTCCACCATCATTGGAAACATTTCTAGCATTTCTCTCAAAATTCTAAGAGTACTGCCAGCTAAACAAAGCAACAACAAGAGAGGTAACATTTACACATTTCTGTCCTAATAGAATCTGGCATTGCTCAGATAGGCACGTCAAATGGAAAACAGACTTGTCCTTTCAGTGATTCTCTGTCTTTGCTCACAGAATGAATCAGTCTACACAACCTCACCTGTTTAAGATGGTGTTGTTCTGATGGGGGCCTGTCGTAGCAGCTCGGGGTTGTACTGTCGGTTTTTTATCATGTTTGCTTTTAATTTTTTATATTAATTTTCTAACCGTCATGCACATCTCCACAACGTTGAGGTGCTTTTGTGACAAATTGGTCACCATTACTTTTACCGCACTTGGGTCTCTTCAGATCACTGGGAGCTATGCCAGCTCCTCTCATCGGCATAGTTTACAAAGGCAAACGGCTGATGGCCCTGAGGTACACCTCCCTCTTGTCCAGAGAGAAACTCACCATACCGGAGGAGCTAAAGAAGAGACAGCGAGGCTGCAGAGCAGGACTGAAACGGAGGATGGAGAAGAGGAAGTTTAAGTCCTTCACCCTTGCAGTCATCACTGGAAACATGAGGTAGTTGGCTAATAAAATGGACGAACTGCAAGTGCTCGACAGGACACAGGAGTACAGAGAGTCCAGTATAATGAGTTTCCCAGCATTGTGGCTGCATGAGCAGATACCGGACTCCAAATATCACTATTCCCGGCCTCCAAACAGTTCGAGCCGTCAGACACAACCGCGACTGGCAAGAATAACGGAAGTGGACTCGCCATGCTCGGTTGTGTCGCCCCAGGTACGTCTCCGAAAAAGAGCGGATCAGCAACCCAGACATCGAGCTCATCATCTTCGTTCATGATATTTGCTGAGGGAGTTTATCAGTCTCATCGCCATCACCGTTTACATTTATCCATCTGGAAAAGCAGAAGCAGCGTGTGACGCCATCCACGCTGTGACTGCAGGACTACAAAACAAACATGGGGACTTCGTCACAGGTGACTAAACATGTCTCTGTCTCCTAACCTTCTCCCACTTTGAAAAACGCATTGGGTTCTGCAGTGACCACACCATTCCAAAATACAGAGGTCCGCTGCTACCAAAATAACAAACCATGGGTAACCAGCAATCTGAAGGCCCTTCTTAACAAGAAGGGCTTTAAGCGACGGGACAGAGCAGAACAAATGGGTTCAGGGGGAGTTCAGACAATATAAGAGAGAGCCAGGGCAACAACACCAGGGACATCTGCAGTGGGATAAGAGATCACCAGCTTCCATCAGGGAATCACCACACCTTGCTCACTCTCACCACAGACTTATCACAGTTCCTGCCCCCAGGACGTACTCCCATCTCCCAAAGCTCCCCATCACCTCTCTGCACCAACCCACCGGTGACATATCCCCAACCCCCTGTCTGGACTCCACATCACAGCCAGCCAGGGGAGGAGAGAGCTGGAGAGGCCCAGAGGAAAGCTGCTGGACCGGACCACATCAGCCCACGCTTGTCAAAGGCATGTTCCAGCCAGCTCTGGAGTTCTCCAACACATCTTTAACCTAAGCCTTCACTTTCAGAGAGTTCTAGTGCTTCGGCAGACATACTGCCAGTCAATTATTTATATGCATTTATTATACTTATACCGTGTGTATGCTCTGTGCAGGAACAGTTACCGCTACAGGATTGGGAAAAATAGCATGGATTGAAATGGACCTTGAAATTACAACTCAATATCCTTTGAGTGAACTTCCCTCCATTGCAGTTGTCCAGGGAAAGAAAGTTAATTTGAAAAGAGTCATCGCATTTAAAGGAACCTTTACCAGAGACTGCCTGGGACATTACACAGCATCCTGCCATGCTATGTTATGCTATGTGGGAGCTTGGTGATGACATGATAAAGTTGGTAAAACAGTGTCTTAAAAAGCAAAAACACAACCACATGCTTTATTATACACAGAGTGAGACTATTGCTGTGAAAAGAGAACAAACAATTACTTATTCTCCTTTCAAAGTATAATGTTTATGATATTTTCAGGCAGTATTTTTCATGTGTGAGCATAGAAGTCATTACTTTGAACAGACAACTTTTATTGCCCCCCTGTTTTTCAGAGAAGAATTAAAAGACTTACCTTATGTCCTTTCCTGCGTTGACAAAATCCAACAACTACTCACTGACTGAATTGCAGACAAGAAAGTGCTGGAACACAACTGATGCAGATCAAAACAATAATTGCAGCCTGCAGCATGTGGAATCAATGTCACCTAATTAGAGGAAGTCATGTGATCGCCTGAAAAAACTGACGGATTAGGACCACAAAAATAAATGAAGTAAGACTAGATTTAGTTGATACATTTTCGAAGGAAAATCTAAAATGAGAAGTTGCCAGATAGTATTTCGGTATTCAAAATTCCCCTTGAGAGTCATTCTGGTTCACACTCCGCACCAGTTGGTGACGGCACTAATTTTGTTGGCAATGTTAGAATTGGGCTATAATGACTTATTTTAGCATTGTATGCTATAACATAACCTATGTGAATTTCTGATTGTCTTATTACTTTACTTTTCCTGTTTCTCTTTATAGTGACACTATTTCTTAGGCTAATTCATTTTAGCTTGCTTCAATTGCTAGTATTTTGTAGTTTTCACCTGTTTCATATTAAAGATGTGTATCCATTTACAGCCTAGACATTTTTTGTTGTGTTCTCTGAATAGAAGTTGCTTTTAGTGTAATCATCAGCCTGTAATGGTAATGTTAAAGCCATAACCCCAAACAGTGACATAGTAACAAATAGGTTTATTTAATATCCTGAAAAGGAGTCCAGCCAAACTCAGTTCTCATAGGAGGGTCAGGGTTAATAATCTCATGATCCAAAATGTAACAGTCCACAGATGGTCCAGGGTCAGGCACGGGGGAATCTCGGGTCCAGAAAATCCAAAAGACGTCAGGCTTAAGCCGGGTCAGAGGTGCAGCAATCAGAAAGGGCAAAACACAGTAATCATAGACAGAATGGGTCAGAACACGGATTATCACTTGGTGCTTGAAAATGCTTGAACGCTGTGGCAAAGGAAGACAATCTCACACTGAGCAGAAGAGAGGGAGTTTAAATAGGAGCTGCACAGGTGAGGGCAATTATTAATCAGGAAGGAGACAGATCTGTACCACCAAGTTAAACCGGAAATCATGACCCAGTATTCTTATAGTTGACCAGTTGTTTTTGTATGGTGGTTGTATGTAATCGGTTAGATAATGGCTCAGACTTAAACTTTCAAAATATGATTCAAATAACTTTGTTCAACAAAGGGCTGAAACAAAGGGAAATCAGCTCTTTACTGACTTCATATACACATTTCTGGTGAGAGAGCTGATGGAAGCATCACCTGTTTCCCATAACCAAAATAAAAACACTTTCTCTCTTATTTTTTACCGTTTATAATCCTAGAATAACATTAAGGTTCCCGCACAAAAACACTTCCAACAAAAAGTTGCAATTTACATTTCAAGTCATTCACCACATCTTTCAAACAAATTATATTTTACCAAGTCTTATTCTTGAACAGCAGACTTTGGGGACATTACCACCAGTGGCAGCCAGCCTATAGGGGGCGCTCGGGTGCTGCTCCCCCCCTAGATGTGGAGGGGGAAAGTTATAATATATATATTTTTTTTTTAAAGTATTATATTATCAATGTCCGTTTTACCTTATAGTATGTGGCTACATGTAATATGAATTATTAAAACCACACTTCCACCAATCAACTCTCATTCAACAGTGCATTTCCAACCACAGAACGTATTGTTTCTCCTCTGCGGCGCTAACCCCAAGCACCCCTGAAGTGCAGCGAAATAACCAATTGAATAATGTTGCTAGGGAAGATTAATAAATATTTGGCCAATCAGCATCGCCGAAATTAATGGCCTTAATTAATGCTACCATAGATATATAGCTAGTGGTCAGTCAGGCAGTGACGTAGAGATGACAACAGTTCAAGAGCAGCTTTCACACAATTCAGTGAGAGCTTTACTGAGTTCCCCTTTCGTGAGAAGGACGATGGTGGAAAAAATCAATGTAAAGGAGCTGGGACCTGACAAGCCCGAAATAAATGTAACGCAGCGAACAAATGAAAAAGCTAAGTCCTACAGCCGGCCCTAGCAGGAGCTGGTTCCAGCGTACGTCCTGGCTGACTGCCTGTGGGACGGCCAATGCACATGTTTTCCCTGCATCCTTTTTAAAAGTGACCCGAGTGATTTAACGTGGACAGACAGACTTAGAAGACCTCTCTGAACCATTAAGAAATATGAAACGTCACGAGTTCATATGGAAACTATGTTAAGATAACCGTGTTAAGATAACCACCTGTGTGCTACTTTGTGTGGTTGGTGACAAATAGTGAAACTGAGTGTTGTATTTCATACTGTTCCTTTACAAAATAAGACCTAATATAGCTTTAAATGGTTAACTGTATGCCTATATGTAAACTGCTGATTCTGATAAGGGAATTAAATGCTTATTGTGGAATTGTAGTAATTTTCCAACTTTTAACTTGAATGCATGTACTGAATGTACTACATGTACTAAATGTCAGTTATTTAAAAATGACACATTTCTCTCTCTCTGCATCTCAAGGTAATTCTGTCATAAAAACTGTTGATGCCTGGCTCTCCAATGCTGCATTTTGTGCTTTCTAAGCCTTGGAGATTGTAAATCTGCTCATTAACAATGCTTTTGCTTATACTAGGTATAGATTCAGACCTGGCCCCACAGTTCACGTCACACATTTAAGAGTTTTATAAGGATCTGTGAGTGTCCTCCAGCCTAAAGTGGTCTCTTCCATAGTTCTTCCACCAGCGTAATCACAATTTGGTTGTTTGAATTTCTTGTTATGATTCTCCATAATTGTGTTGCCTGGACTCAATTACACCTTCCACAGTCATCCCGGAGCCTTCATCTTCCTCTCCATCATTCTTCTCCATCATTCAATCCCCTCCCTGTTGTAGTCGAACTACAGATGCCCCTCTTCATGGACTGGTTCACGGACACCTTTTCTTAAGTTGCTACACGTGCTGGTGCTGAGTTGGTTTGTTGGATCAGGGTTTACAACCTGGAGAGTGAGTGGTCATTTGCCTGAACAGACCAAATCTAATTAGAAATGAAATGGTTCAAGCTATGTTTTTTTTGGCAGTGTATATTTGTTCGATCTGGTTCAGCTGTTCATGGAAGAAGCCCTGGGTACTCCAGTATCTATAGGTAAACGCTACCATATAATTAGACATTAAATATATTACTCAAATGATATCTAAATGTGTTATATAAATATCATTTAATGTATTAACCACAGTGTGGACAGTCTGCACAGGGATTAAAGAGCATCACTACAGAAAGTTGATATTAATGACCCATTCAGACTGCAAGGTACACAGGGAGTGTTCCTGCCCCTTCCATCCATCCATCCATCCATCCATCCATCCATCCATCCATCCATCCATCCATCCATCCGCAGTTCATCTTTTGCTGTGTGCGACACCAACCCAATCTACCACATCTTTGCTTTTGCATGCTCGTTAGCTGAAAATTTGAATAAAAAACATTAGCGTGCCTTTAATGATTAATACTGCAATCCTGTCAATTCTCTTAAAGGGTTAAAAAGACTAATTCAATTCAAATTAGCTAGTTCTTTTATAAAGGTCCTTGTTTGTAAGAGTGATGTTTAAGAAATGTGGGGAGATATGTTGCTGAAAAGACCCCAAACCAACAGAAACCGGCGTGGCCATCATGTTCCCAAACAAAATAGTTTAATGCTGTACAGGTCAGTAGAAATGTAAGTTAAAAACAACTCACTTCTTTCAATTTTTCCTCTGCGGAAAAGAGGAAAAAAAATCTAAACAGAACCTGAGGATTCTTTACAGTATGTTTGTGATTGTGGCTCACTGGATCGGTCGGAAACCTAAATCTCAATCCCTCATTTGATGAACTGTCTCATATTAGGTTAAGCCCAGGAGGATTCCAATACACACCGTAAACAAGTTAAGACCAAGTGCCAAGAATATGGGCTCAGCTCTGACTTTGGTTAAACAGGGAGTGGGCACCCTGGCTAAATGATTTTGCCACCACGTACCCCTGGAGCATTCCTACTGAACCCCTCAGGAAACAGTTGTTAGCTTTTTGAGGTCTATAAAACCCATGTAGACAGGATGGTCCCACTCACTTGGTGAGCTCACGCACTGTGAGATATTGAAGTGTTGTGGCATTCCCATTCATGTTTAGAGAGTTGAAAATGTGCTGGGTGTGCTTCTCCACACCCAGCTAGGAAACGCATTTGAAGTTATTTGCTATACTTGTTCAATATCAACGATACGTTGATACTGATAGTTTGAGTATAGTTCCCACTTGAAATGTACATATTCATACAGTTCAAATTATTTTAATCGTACCATATGTCAGCTTCTGCTTCCCATGTTCAGCAACTTTTTTAAAGAGTTTGCGTGTGCAAAAATAGTGCATATTTCTATACATGATTTGGTCTGATTCATACCTCTTGGGTAAATAAAGATCACTTTGGTACACTGTTTCATTGGCCAGTTCTTCTCTTTGATTAACTGGAGTAAAAAAAATATTTTAGTCACCAAGGATCCATTTTCCACCAGTTTCCTGACAAATAATAAGAGTCTTGAATCAGATAAATTTACAGGTGATCCTGTTTTTAACTTAGAAGCTTGCCGTTTGCTTAATCTATACCCGGCTATCACTTAAATAACTCTTTTAAAGATGATCAGTGGTGTAACTGGCAGAATCGTTGCAATCGTAACGGCATTCAAATGTTATACATTTTGTTTGTGCTCAAACACAACTGCAGGTGAGATAGTCCCTGCGTGACTTGGAAATAACTTGGATTCTATGATTACTCAGTTTTTCCAAGTCAGAGATCAGCCGTAGCAGACGCGGACTCGGCTCATAGACGACCAGGCTTTGATCATTCGGGTCAGGCCAGTGGAACGCATCCAGGACCTCCAGAGACTTGAGATGCTGTAGCTGCTGCAGACACAGGAAGTCCTCGTCCGACACACGTTGATGCCTAAGAGAAAGAGAATGGAATAGGTTGCCATGAAATAAGATCAGATCATCTTGATATGAAACAGAAAAGGTATGTCAGAAGGTTGTACCATGTAGTGAGGTTTAACCTGAATCTTAATGCTAGAGCACATTCACTTATACCAGAATGTATTTCCGTGTAATAATAGTATCGATACCATTACATTTGTTTCAACAAGATTCACACATTTGTTTGCATCGAAATCTGGAATTGAAACCCGAAGAACCAATCCCTTCAGTCCCACTGCACCGCTGGGTGCAGCATGCTCCAAATGCAGCTGTTCTTCAGCATAATTTCATTTCTCTGTTGTGGGAGCCACGCCTTCATCCGGGAGGAGTAGAACTCCACGCCGAGATAAATCATTATCTTGGATGGCAGTGGGAGGCTCCTCTCCCAGTTTATGGAGAAACCCAGATCTGAAAGGTGAGCCACCAGTTTCCACATCGGTATCGCTGCCTGGTCTCTGGGCCGAGCCATTAAGAATAGGCCGTCCAGCTAAAACTGCCTACCGTTAAGCGGTTGAACTGGTACAGCGTCCCATGAAATGAAAAAAAGCCGGTACTTCCTGTGCTTCTGAATGATCAAGACGTGTAAATATGCCTTTACCAAGTCGATGGAGGTAAACCATCCGCTCTGATTAACTCAGTCCAGAACCTGTCTGACTGTAAGCATGTGAAACAATCAGATTTGTTGACCTGCTGCCAGAGAAGCTTATGCTCATGATGCCGGATCTATCAGCAGCATTAACATGGTCAGCCACTTTGAGTCTACCTCATTGGACAATTGTTCAAAGTGTCCGTGTTGGGTCAAACACCTGCAGCTCACTGTCTTAACAAAGAATCTTGGCTTGGAGCCTCTTGTCATGTGGACCACCTCGTTCGGTCTGAGCATCCGCTCTCATGGCATCATGTCACCTCGATGCAGATGATACCCAGGTATCTATCTATACCCAGTATCTGTCATTTCCACCACAGGACTCCACAGTCTCTGTGTGAATCTCAGACTGTCTCTGACAGATCCACATCTCCAACTCAACCTCTCATACAGAACTCCTTCTCTTCCTGGCAAAACAAACCATATAACCCAACATCTCTGAAATGTCCACTCTGTACCATCACTTGTTTTCTTCTAATATTGCAACTTTGGTGTCCTGATTGATGACATCTGACCTTCCCTGAGCATGTGGCCAGTTTTCCTGCTGTGCACTATTCAACATAAGGAGATCAGGCGGTGCCTGAACAACCAGCCACCCAGCTCCTGTTACAGTCCCTGACTGCTGCAACTCCCATCAAACAGAACCTCTGATTAGGTCTCTTGATGGGCCTCCTGACGAGTCTCCTAATAGTTGTCCTAACGGACCTAACAGCATCCTGGTTGTGTAATGGTGCACTAGAGGGACCCAGAAATTCAGCCACGACACAGGAGTGAGCGGTAAGTCTCATATTTATTAAAAGGCAGCTCAAACCGGGCACAGGATCGTCAGCTGCAGCGCCGGCGTTCAGTAGATGTGGGGATCGGCTGAGGAACCAGGAGTGGAGCAGATACTGCGCTGACGCGGAGCTCGGGACGAGGTGCCTGGGGAGGGAAGCGCTGATCCAGGGCAGCGTGCCAACTTGTGGTGGAAGCAGAGAACCAACTCCAGATCCTGAATCCTAGTCAGACGGGCGGAGGTCATACACGATCGGGGCAGAAAGCAAAATCCGTGGGAGTGGGCGAGAGCGGAGTACAGCAACAGGCGTGGGTCGAGGTCCAGAAAGGCAATCAGTAATAATCCGACAAGGGCGAGGCAAAAGGGACAGGTCCGAGGAACAAGGCGTGGTCGTGATTATAAGGGCGAGGTAGGAGTGCTGGAAAACTACTTGCTGAAAGCGTTCGATAATCTGGCAGCGTGGCTGTGACTGAGGGAGGTTTAAATAGGAAGAAACACAGGTGCGAGGAATAACGGAAACGAGGGGCGTGGCTTGGATTGGCTGAACAAGAAACACAGGGTACAATGTAAACATCACAGTACCCCCTCCTCAAGGTCCGGCCCCTGAAGGACCACCAGGCTGGTCGGGGTGAGCACGATGGAAATCCCTGATAAGGGTTCTTGTCCACAATGTGGCAGGAAGGAACCCAAGAGCGCTCCTCCGGCCCATAACCTTCCCAGTCCACCAGGTAATGGGTGGCACGGCCCCACCTTCTGGATCGGAGAAGATGCCTCACATTGTAGACGGGACCCCCAGCAAAGAACCGGGCGGGAGGCGGGGGTCTGGAGGAGGGCACGAATCTGGAAGTGGCAACAGGCTTGATGCGTTAGACATGGAAAGTGGGATGGACCTTCAGAGAAGAAGGCAGCTGGAGGCGGACGGCCACAGGATTCACCACCTTGGAGATGGGGAACGGTCCGACAAAACGTGGCGCCAATTTCTTGTTCTCCACCCGAAGGGGAAGGTCCTTGGTTGACAGCCACACCCTTTGACCTACAAGGTAAGCAGGAGCCGGGATCCTGTGTCGGTTGGCTGACCTGGAATACATGGCAGACGTAGTTAAGAGAGCCCTGCGGGCCTTCCGCCACACCCTGAGGCACCTCCTCGCTGAGGCATGGGCAGAGGGAACCATGGCCGACCGCTCTTGCAAGGAAAAAATAGGTGGCTGGAAACCATTAACAGTATGAAAGGGAGACAACCCAGTGGCACTGGAGGGAAGCGAATTGATGGCATGCTCCACCCAGGGCAAGTTCTGTGCCCACTTGGTTGGATCCTGTTCACAGAGCATGCGAAGCTTAATCTCCACTTCCTGATTAAGACGCTCAGTTTGCCCATCCGTCTGTGGATGGAAACCCGAGGAGAGGCTCACCTGGACCCCTAGCTGCCTACAAAACTCTTTCCAAAAACGAGAGACGAATTGAGGGCCACGGTCAGAGACAATGTCCCTGGGAAGCCCATGAAGTCTGAACACCTCTCTAGTGAGGATCTCACCTAATTCCTTAGAGGAGGGCAATTTCACAAGGGGAACCAAGTGTGTCATTTTGGAGAAGCGATCGACTATCGTGAGTATAGTTGTGTACCTGTTTGAGGTGGGTAATCCTGTGATGAAATCCATTGAAATATGCGACCAAGGCCGGTGGGGAACAGGTAGAGGGTGAAGAAGCACAGCTGGGGGTCGGCGAGAAGGTTTAGCCTGAGAGCAGACCCGGCAGGCAGAAACAAACTCTTTGACATCATTGCCCATGTTCCTCCACCAGAAGCGTGACTGGACCACTCTTAGGGTTTTGACTACACCAGGGTGGCAAAACAATTTAGATACATGGCAAAGCTTTAGTACCTCAGGGATAAGATTGTCAGGTACGAAGAGGCGTTGGGGAGGACAGCCTGGGGGGGGCTGTTGCAGTTGGTTGGCTTCCCTGACCCGATTCTCAACCTCCAGCTGAGTTACAGCCAGCCGAACAGACTTTGGAAGGATAAATTCTTCTGAAGAAGTCACTGGTTCGTTCAGGGGTTCATGAATCCTGGACAATGCATCAGGCTTCACATTTTTGGAGCCAGGCCTGTAGGACAAAGTGAATACAAAACGAGAGAAAAAGAGGGCCCACCTGGCTTGCCTTGTGTTGAGTCTTTTAGCTGACTTGAGGTACTGGAGGTTCTTGTGGTCCGTCCACACTAGGAAGGGTTCCTTAGCTCCTTCTAGCCAATGTCTCCATTCCTCCAACGCTAGTTTAACTGCCAGCAATTCTCGGTCCCCCACGTCATAGTTGCCCTCAGCAGAGGAGAGGCTTCTAGAAAAGAAGGCGCATGGATGAACCTCATCATCCTCATACCTCTGGCTAAGGATTGCGCCAACACCAGACTCCGAGGCGTCGACCTCCACAATGAACTGTCTATTCAGGTCAGGAGAATGGAGAACTGGCGCAGTGGAGAACAGGTGTTTAAGTCTTCGAAAAGCCTTTTCCGCATTAGGGTTCCACTGAAAACGAGACTTGGGAAAGGTTAGAGCATGAAGGGGTGAGGCAATAGAACTGTAATTGCGAATGAACGCCTATAAAAATTAGCAAAACCCAGGAACCGCTGGAGTTGCTTACGGTCTTGAGGGGTAGGCCAATTCAGCACAGCGGAAACCTTGCGGTCCTCCATGGATAGCTGGTTGGGGGAGACTAGAAAGCCTAAGAAGGAAGTCTGGGACACATGAAATTCACACTTCTCAGGTTTAACAAACAGGTTATTCTGTAGTAAACGAAGAAGCACTGAACGGACATGTTTGATGTGTGAGGGTAGATCCTTAGAGAAAACCAGGATGTCATCTACATAGACAAAGACATAAAGACCAATCATGTCCCTAAGAACATCATTCACAAGGGCCTGGAAGACTGCTGGTGCATTAGTCAACCCAAATGGCATCACTAAATATCCATAATGCCCAGTAGGGGTGTTGAAGGCAGTTTTCCATTCATCTCCCTCCCGAATACGCACCAGATGATACGCATTCCTTAGGTCTAATTTAGTAAAGATGGTAGAGCCTTGGATGCGTTCAAATGCAGTGTCTGTGAGTGGGAGGGGATAACGGTTCTTGATGGTGATGTGATTAAGTCCTCTGTAATCGATGCAGGGGCGAAGTGAACCATCCTTCTTTCCTACAAAGAAAAATCCTGCACCAGCAGGGGATGAGGAAGGACGAATGATTCCTGCTTGGAGGGCCTCCTTTATGTAGTCTCGCATGGCTTGGTCTTCAGGGACTGAGAGTGAAAATAGACGACCTTTGGGTGGGCAGGTGCCAGGAAGCAGGTTAATGGCACAATCATAGGGGCGGTGTGGAGGCAGAGAAGTGGCACGATGTTTACTGAAAACCTCCTTGAGGTCATGGTAGTCCTTGGGGATCCCTGAAAGGTCAGGGTCCTGAACTGGGGAATCCAAGGGGACTGGCCCTGGATGATTAGCAGCTTGAAGACAGGTGGACAGGCAATGAGTGCTCCATCCAAGGACCAAACCATGGACCCAGTCAATATGTGGGTTATGTAGTCTCAACCAGGTGGCACCAAGAATTAACGGAAGGTTAGGAGAGTTGATGATCAGAAAAGAGATGGATTCCTGATGGTTCCCTCCCACGATCAGTCGGACTGGCTCTGTCTCCAGCTTGACCTGGTGTAAAACATGACCGTCAATAGCCTGGACCTCAGTCTTCCGAGTACTTTCTTTTAATTTCAAATTGAGTGAGCGAGCTAGCTCCGCATCCATAAATTCAGTGTCAGCTCCAGAATCAACAAAAGCTGCTAAGGAGTGGGAGCGACCACACATAGAAATCTGCGCATTGATGGTAATTAATGAAGATTTGGCAGTAGTATGTTGGTTACGTAGAGCGCTACAGACTGAAGGAACTAACCTCTTGGAGGGACATTGCCGAAGTTGATGGTCCTCACTGCCACAGTAGAAACAAAGGCCCTTCTTGAGCCTGTGCTCCTTCTCCTCAGGTGTCAGCCTGGAACGACCAATCTGCATTGGTTCTGGTTGATCCTGGGAGGGAAAGGAAGGTGGTTTGGGCAACGGTGACCTCATTGTGAGCCTGGAGGGGACTCCCAAGGATGTAGTCGGGTATAGTCGGTCGGAAGCCTTCTCTAGCCTTCTTTCATGCATCCGTTGATCGATCCGTGATGCCATGGTTTCGAGGTCAGCCAGATCCTTAGGGGGGTCACGAGTTGAGAGTTCATCTTTAATGCTTTCGTTCAGACCTTGGTAAAAGGCATCACGCAAGGCTTCATCATTCCAATCACTGTCAGCAGAAAGGGTATGAAAGTCAATGATATATTCATTTATACGCCTCTTGCCCTGTTTAATTCTCCAGAGCCCTCGAGCTGCCTCTCTCTCTCAGGGAGGCAAGGATCAAAAACACGCGTTAATTCCTTGGAGAAATCAACAAAACTGTAACAGATGAACGAGTCTTTCTGCCATTCAGCCGTACCCCAAATCTTAGCTTTGCCAGATAGTAAAGAAATCATGTAAGCAACCTTAGCTCGCTCAGAGGGAAAAGAGCTGGGCTGAAGCTCAAAATGAATCCCACACTGGGTAATAAAGGGCCGACATTGGCTAGGCTCACCACAGAAAACCTCAGGGGGGGATAGACGGGGCTCCTGCGGAAGAGGCAACCGCACCAGTTGAGGAGGAGCTTGTCGTGGGGCAGCCGAGGCACTAGGAGGTGCTGTGGGGTTCGTCAATTTTGACAGTATAGACATCATTTCCTCCATATTAGTCTCCAATTTGATAATGGATTTCTCTACCGTAGCGCGCCATTCCTGTGCGTGCGATGGGTCCATAGTGGCCAGATTATACTGTAATGGTGCACTAGAGGGACCCAGAAAAAAGGGCAGCGTGCCAACTTGTGGTGGAAGCAGAGAACCAACTCCAGATCCTGAATCCTAGTCAGACGGGCGGAGGTCATACACGATCGGGGCAGAGAGCAGAATCCGTGGGAGTGGGCGAGAGCAGAGTACAGCAACAGGCGTGGGTCGAGGTCCAGAAAGGCAATCAGTAATAATCCGACAAGGGCGAGGCAAAAGGGACAGGTCCGAGGAACAAGGCGTGGCCGTGATTATAAGGGCGAGGTAGGCATAATCTGGCAGCGTGGCTGTGACTGAGGGAGGTTTAAATAGGAAGAAACACAGGTGCGAGGAATAACGGAAACGAGGGGCGTGGCTTGGATTGGCTGAACAAGAAACACAGGGTACAATGTAAACATCACAGGTTGGTGTGATTAAATCACTGCAGATGCTCCAGAACATGGCGGTATGCACGGGTAGAATACAAATCATCTATGCTGGGCAACAAAGTGTCCTCTGGGTCTCTTTCCCCCTTTTTTAGTGCTCATTCATACCTAGGTTAATCCCCCCCATGAGAGCAGCTCTGCAGGCTATTACCATTCATGGTCCCTGTTGGTGGAATAACATACCAAGTGCTAACAGAGTAGGTGTCCCCTTCTTCTGGAGCTCCTGTTTTCAAAATATCTCCTCTAAGAACAAATTAACCACCCAGAACAAATTAACCACCCAGTGTCACGTTTATCCAACACTGTTTCTCTACAAGGCACTTCCTTCTTAAAATGTCCTTGACTGTTTTCTCCTTCTTAATATACTTTGCATTTTGGATAAAGGCATAGGCTGAATGCAGAAATGTAAATGATAAATAGACAAAGGGTTTGTGAGTCCGTCAAAGAACAATCAAGAACCTGTTTTCAGAATACATGTCCAGCACAACCATCCAGCATTACGTCAAACTCCTGTACAAAATCCCAAGGGATTGAATCAATGCAACTAGAATTCTTTTTGGATCTCCTAAAGGCGTCAGTTCTAAACTATATGGTGGGGAGGATCAACTTATAAGCGGAGGTATTTTTTTTACAGTCTGAACCCCCCTGACCAATCAGAGCTAGTCATTCTCACCTGTAGATTGTAGTCCCAGCTGTGAAGCTTACTAATGAGGAGAAAAAAATTCTGCACAGTACACACTAGAGGGTGTTACCATGGAACAGCCCATTCATGTTTGAAGTGTTTTTCCAGTTTGACATAGATGGCCTCCTTTCCTCCTCAAACCTCTACACAAGGGAACTTTGCACAGACTATTTTATGTACTGTGTACACCTGATCAATCATAAATCTTTTGTGGAATTCAGGTCTAACGACATTTACTGCAATGAATATACTGTCAGATAGCTTGTTTATTTGTGCACTGATGGCTGCATGCAGGAATTAGCTAATGGGTGAACATACTGAGTGGGTACAAACTCTTTGGGAACTTCCAAAAGTCGTTTGGAATTCGTGTTGGTCAATGTCAATGTCAATGTCAAATTTATTTATATAGCACTTTAAAACAGGCATAGAACTGCACCAAAGTGCTGTACAATAATGACAACAACACAAATGAATAAAACAAGGTATTTGGTGGAATAACACGATACCAGAAGAGGTGTCCCCTTCTCTACCTTTAAGAAGCTGCTGGAGCGTCATGGAATTCAATTCCTGCGCAATGTCTCCTCACAATTGCATAACACATGCACACACTACGTCTTCCATCCGTAATGGTAAATATTTCATTTGTCACGTGTTGCTGTTTAAATGAGCAACATGTGACATTCCATCTCTGTAGATGGAATGGTTGCACTCTCGCTTTGTAAAGGTCTGTTTGAATAAAGCTGTGATCTATTGACTGCTAAATTTCCACCAGCCCTTAGTGTGCCGCCTGGTTTGTACACACCACACCTTAAAAGCTATATCCTGGATGTTTTTATTGATCTATTGAATTTAATTGAATTTACATTGCAATAGCGTGACCCGGCTTCACACTGGATTTTCCCCAATCCCGTTTCCACAACCTGTATCTCCTCCCGGTTGCTTTGAAGAAACTCCAGTTACTTGAGCCGATCAAAAATCTTTCCTTTGGAAGGATCCAAAAGGTCATTCTGAGCATATTTTGAGCAGTTATTCCTTGTCTGACAAAGCTTAGCCAATGTATACTTTACAGGCCTGCTTAGTATCAGGGTGAGCTGGCTGCTGTAAATGCTCCTGCTCCTCAACTTTGAGTTTTCCCTCAGACGTTGAGTCTGGAAATCACTAATGTTCCCTTGAATGTTTTTTTTCCATCAAAATTGAGGTAGTTCCTTTGGTGAGGGATTTCTCTAACTCTTAGCAGGCTGCAATATCCAGTCAGAAACTAAAAACACAGAAGATAAAAATCCTTATGCTCTGAAACACCTGCCTTTAAAATAAACTCTCATACTAATACAGTGGTCCATCATCTATCGCAGGGGTTTGTTCCAGATGCCCCCACAAGGTAACAACCTAGTCCTCACACCTCGTTGGTGTCCTCCTGTCCATCAGCAGTCTAGCTGCGCTTGCATTGTGTGTGTTTTTGTCTATTTATCTGCTATATGCTGCAGATTTTATTTCCATTTAATAGCATTTAATATAGTTGTATTTTGACTTTTTATTGTTTTCAAAGTTTTTGCTTGAAAATACTTATTCTACCCCCAAATAATAATAATAGAAAAACACTTATCTGCCAAAAATTCCCATTATCAAAGCCAAAAATGAATGACAATTAAATGTAAACTGAGATATAGCGAGGGACTACTGTATTTATTCATATATTTTTTAGATGTATTTCTTCATTTCAAAGAAGTACATTAGAATGCAAAACAGATGGAGGGAGGCACTATGTGAGTGGCTTACCTAATCCTTAGTGTTTGCAGATTAGGAAACAGCTGTGGGAGAAGCCTGATAAGGTTGGAGGAGGAGCTCCAGGGCTCCAGGTGCAGGTATTGAAGATGAGGAGCTCTAAGTGAGACCACCCGCAGGTCGTCTGGCTGAAGATCAACACAAAGAGTGAGGCTGAGGAGTGAGGATGGCAGGAAGTCTGCATACGCTGCCAGAGGATGTCCTCCTATACCACAAACCACAAGTTCAAACAACTTCAAATCATGGCACCCCGACTCTGTGGCAGGGGAACACAGATGTGCCTACATATGCAACAGTCTATGTATGACAATTAAAAGACTTGGAAGAGTCGATTGGGAGGTGAAAAATGCTCAAAGTCGCTTAATATTTAGGTGAAGACTGACTGCTGAATGGCAGGTAAAATGAGAGTTTAAAACAGAATAAGAGTTTAGGCCAGCTGAAATAAGCTGAACAGGAAAAAAAAGAAAGGCTGGCAGAAAGTTATTACTGCATTAACATGTCTGCAGAAATCATTACATCCCATACTTGTTTATAGAAAGACTGTTCACTGTTATACAGTTATCAATGTCAGAGTCCTACGAAACAATTTCAGGGTCTTTTATGTTTCGTTAAAAGCAAATGTTTGAAAGAGAAAAAAGGTTTGTTTTCTGATTTAAAAAAAAAAAAATAATTCTAATACTTGAAGAACATTATGTCAGAGAGAATTTTGAAAGTTGAAACTCTTTGGATTAAGTTTCAAAGTTTAAGATTGAAGTTTGGGTTTTTTGGTTCGAAAGCGGATGTTCTCGCGGACTGACATTTGTCCCCGGAACGAACCGTTTCCCCCACCGCGGTTGCTGAGCAGCGGGGCGGGCGTTACCGTGCACGCTGAGGCTGCGGAGCTGCGGCAGGGAGCTCAGCCACGTCTGCAGGTGACAGGCGGGTCCGGGCACGGAGTACAGGTGGTAGACGGAGAGGCTCTGCAGGTGGGACAGGGGCCGCAGGACGTCCGGCGTCACCGCCGCGTCGTAGTCCAGCAGCTGCAGCTCCCACAGCTGCAGGGGGGCGCCGCCGCCAGCTGGGGAACACGAGACACCCGCTGTAAGTGTCAAGAAGGTGGATCTTGATGGAGGACTCAGGCGCGAAAATGCAGAAAACAGGGTTTTATTCAGGTTCAAAAACAGGGCTGTGGCAAAACTATGAGCAAAGTAACAAAGCAGGGTTAACAAAACTGTGGCAAAGTATCAAAACAAGACTGTGGCAAAAGTACAAACGAGATTAACATGGCAGTGGTCAAACAAGGCTATGGCAAAGTAGCAAAATAAAGATTAACAGAACTGTGGCAAGGCTGTGGCAAAACATGGCTATGGGAAATAATCAAAACCTTACATGATGTGGGGGAGATGAAAGACGAAAGACGAACGACGCAAACGAACTGGCACAGGACATGGGAAACGAGGACTATTTAAACACATGAGGGAGGGGAACCCCAGGTTTACACAATAGGTAATCAACACATGACGAGACACCAGACATTCCCCCAGACGTGACAGTAAGTGGACTTTTGGTGGACTTAGAATCTGGTGTGCCGGCAGAACTGGCATGGGAGAGTTCTGTCCGTTCATGCTTTTGTCAAGATATGGTTCAAGATATGGGTAAAAGCCAAGTTTCACACAGTGTACAACCCCCCCCCCCCCCCAGGAGCGAAGTTTGAGATCCCTGTCCTACAAGGCTTTTCTTTGGCCTCTAGTTCCACAGTGAGGAACCTTTCTTAACAGAATCCGTATTCTGACTTTCACATCAATCATTTTTCTGTAACGGTGGAGTAGAAAAGTGCTCCTGTTTCCTCAGGGTTGGACTGCTGTAGTTCTTTATCCGTGTTCTTGTCACGTCTGGGGGAATGTCTGGTATCTCGTCATGTCTTGATCACCTGGGGTTCCCCTCCCTCATGTGTTTAAATAGTCCTCGTTTCCCATGTCCTGTGCCAGTGTGTCTTTCGTCATTGTTTTGTCCTTCTGCCTTCGTCTGCCCTCGCCACGTAAGGTTTTGATTTTTGTCACAGCCATGCCATAGTCTTGTTTACCGTTTTTGTCATAGCCATGTTTTTTCACAGTCATGTTAATCTTGCTTTGATATTTTGCCATAGTCTTGTTTTGATACTTTGCCACAGTTTTGTTAATCTTTATTTGCACTTTGCCATAGTCTTATTTTTGCCACAGTCTTGTTAACTTTATTGCTTTGATACTTTGTTCATAGTTTTTTCACAGCCTTGCTTTGAACTTTGTCAGCATCCACTCCGTTTAAGTGTGTTTTTGTTCAAATAAACCCTTGTTTCTGAATCTCCGCGACTGAGTCCTCCCTAAGATCCACCTACGTGACAGTTCTGTCCCCAAAACTCTGTGAAAAGCTTCCAGCTGATCCAAAAGATCAACCTTTGCCTCATGTACATTTAAACAAAGTTTCAGTCAAAACTGTTGTAAGCCGACAGACTTATGAACGGGTAAAACCATGCTTTGTAAATCATTTTGCTTTGAACATTTTTACCTGTGTGTTTACTTTCATCGTGGGCCGGTCTGAAGAAGTCCTGGGACAGTGTTCTGTAAGTGATCATGGTCCAGGACAGCTGCCTGAGGCCGGTCAGGCGAGCCAGGACGCTGCTGAGCGCGGGGGTCCTCAGGCTGCCGTCGTGATGCAGCAGCAGGGAGCTGAGGGAGGTCAGCTGGGCTACACTGGCCAGCAGGTGGGACGCCGTGCAGGTGAGCTGCACGTTGCACAAGCTGAGCTGCGTCAGCCGGTGGCTCAGACCGGACAGGAAGTTCAGGTCCATCAGCGGCCTGGAGCAGGAAGTCACCGACAGGCGCTGGAGCTGACCGAACTGCCTCAGCTCCTGGATGCTGCCTTCCCTCCAGCCGTCCAGTCTCAGAGCCGTGAGGGACGCCAGCCAGGTGGACAGCTGCTTCAGGTCCTTCCTCTGGCCCCCGCGCAGCGACGCGACGCGCACGCGCCTCTGGGCCAGGCTGCGCCAGAAGGAGCGGTCGTACCGGGCGAGGTCTCTCAGCACCACGCCGAAGCCCCTCCAGAGGGGGCCGGCCGCGTCCAGCAGGCTCCGGAAGAACCTGCAGGTGCAGCGCACGCTCAGCTTGTCTCTCCACGACAGGAGGCCGAACACCCGCAGCCACAGCTCCTCCGGCAGCCGCCGGGCAGGCGCCATCGGGAGGAAAAAGCGCTCACGCGTGACGCGCCGCCGTCTCCAAAAGCCAAAGCCAGGACCCGTGATTTTCCCCTGCCGTTACTCCTGCGAAGTGCCACTAGGTCTTTTTACCGAGTACCGATCAGCCGATAACCAAAAGGAAGGCGCAGCAGCTGTCCTCCCTCTGCTGACGCCTCCTGCGTCACCGAGGCCACTCCTGCGCACGGGGTGGCCTCGGAATTCCGCTTCTTTTCTCACTTTCACTTTGACTGGGAGCGCTGACACGACAAGCCGTGTCCGAGTAGGAAAAATGTGGGAAAACCAAACGCCCCCAGCACCGACTCTCAGACTGTTTCCCTTCCTCCTTCTTTAGTCAGCCCACTACAGTTTAATGCATCCCTTTTCGATTAAACTTTGAATTAAAGCCGTTCCCCCTGAAATGATCTGTTCCCCTGGTGTCTCTGCCCATACTTTCTGATCAAGTAAAACAACATGTAACCGTTTCCAGATTATTCCATCATCTATCTCACACTATATCTCCTCCCATTATAACTTAAACAGAGAGTACCCAATCATATTATTCATGTCTCCTTCTCAAACAGGATCATTCCGGTGATTTGGATGAAAATTCGCTCTGTCGTACCAAAGTTCCCTGGAGGGCAAACTTTTTCAAAGCGAGAAAGGGAGGCTGAAATATTCTGTTCCCCCAGGTAACTTTCGGTAAGTGAGGCAGAGGAAATGAGAGGCTGTGTTAAACATTAACTGCTGATGAACATGTTTTATAGCTTACTAAACATGGCATTTAGGCTGCTCATTGAAATAAGAAAATGAGATATACATATAGATTTTCGTTACATTTTTTGTCATTTACTTTGTTTTTGGATTTTGAAATAAACAGTCAATAAACATGAAGACCCAAACAAAAATACTGAAAATGTCCAGCAAAAGATTAAATGTTCAAAAAAGGGATTGGAAAAGATCTCCACTCGTGAGGTCAGAGAGTACAGAGACATGACAAAACATAAAGGTGTTCAGATGGACCAATCCAAGGTTACCTGAAGTCTGGTCTTATGGTAGAGAGAAATGTAATCCACTTTTGCAGCATTTTAGTGAATGTATCTTGAAAGTAATTCTTTATAATTCCCTTTGACTGTGTTATATTGTAAAGATAACAGATACACTAGTTATTTTTATTCTCCAAGCACTGGATGGGTTTTATGGATCCCAACTGTTATCAGCCTGACAAAAAGTGGAAGGAAATTTCAGAAATTCAGTATAGTGGCCAACTTTTACTGAGAGTGCGCCTGTCTTGAAATGGCTTAAAGATGACCAAGAACTACGTAGTTTAAAGCTAATACTCAAGCTTCACATATTCTTCAAGACATTCAAATGAGCATTATATCCTATTCAGGTCATTTTATCCTCTCAAAAGTAATTAGGTCATGACATTGAGATGAAAGGGATCTTCTGTCTTAGAACTTTTTACAAAAGAGTCTCTGGTGGACTGTGCAGTTGTTTTCCATAATGCTTTCACACACAATGTGTTCACACCATATAAAGTTCTTTTAAACAATGAAACCTTTTTGAGCGAACACAAACTTTTTCTCAGCCAACAGAAAGAAGACGGACCCCCGTAAAACAGGTGGTGGTCCACCACCTCCACCACTGACGGAGGCAGAGGAGCTGGCCCTAAGCCAAAATGTAGGAAGGCCAGCTGCTGAGGGAATCTCTGGAGGGAGCTCATCCTGCCAGCCCACCTTCCAAAACACAAGTTCTGAATGCCGTGGCCTTTTTATAGTCATGGAATGAAATATTAAACTCTGTCAGTTTTCTGTTAATTTGCCACATCATACATTGTAACTTCGAGCATGCAATACTCCAAAGATTGTGCCAAATTGTATTTTGAAGTCCATATTGAAACATTTCAATCATCTCTAGGATGAAGAGTATGAGGACAACATGTCTGCTGCCTTCACAGAGGGGCTTAACAAAGGCCTATGGAGGAAGCGTGTTATGTTACGGTTCACTTCCCATTTGTTAACATTATGGTAGAATAAAGTGTTAGGCATTCAGCCTCCTCTGAAGTATGAACATATTCTCCTCCTTGTTAGCAGAGCGTGGCTGGGCAGCAGTAGGAGGGTCCCCCAGCTTCCACTGCACAGATAGATTCTGTGATATTCCTGTGCAACTGTCTGGTTTTATGTCCTCCTGCTGTCTCCCGGCTACCTGTTAAAGAACTGTACAGAATTCTCCTTCTGACAAAAATGCAAGAACATATAAAAAAAATGGTGGACTTTGTCTGTCAGATTAGGAGGATCTGGAAATTAAGAGTACTGGCGCACAAGTTAGCGATGGGTGCATGGTCACAGGCGAGTCATGTTAACTGTTGGAATGATACAAAAACTAACTTTTGCATGTGTATTTGTAGGAATTAAAGAAGAGAAAATTAAATGTGTATGTTTTTTAAATTTTTATTGCTGCTGTGTTGGTGATGATGGCGACTTAAAGAGAGAAGCGACCCTGGCAGACGGCGTCTCTCACCTGGATAGCTGGATGGAGGGGTCATCAGGGTCTTCAGTTTGTAGGACAGGGTGCTGTTCTCCTCCAATAGTAGCAGTATTGTGAAAAACACAAACCACAGTCATATCACAGGCCCTCTCAGGGGTCATCCTGAGGTGACCTAGACACTGGAAACAAGCTTTCCACAGGCCTTTGGTCATCTCCACCGAGGCTCTCGTCCTGCAGTGAGCCTGGTTGAAGTTCTGTTGAAGGACCTGGTTCTGGGTCAGGGTAAGGGGTCAGCAGCCTTGGTTGGCAAGGGTAACCCCTGTCCCCCAGCAAAAAAGCCATCAAAGTCTGCTGTAATGTGTAGCGGATCCATTAGAGTGCATTTAAGGGAAGAAACAAGTGAACGATATGGTGTTAATCTTCAGGTTACTGACCACATTGGAGTCTGCTGCTCAGGGAAGACTCACCACATACTCGTGAGTCATGGATCGACCCAGGCCCCTCTGCCGCCACATTCCAAATGCAACATGCAGCATCACATATGATGTACAGAGACTGACAGATGTTTAACTATGATGCAGTCTTTAACATTACCTGCATATACCTGCACATTACTGCTGTGAATTGACTTCCTGTTCACATAATCAGCCTCGTTATTTGAGGGTGCCTTGATGGGAAATCCTAAACTAAATAAAATGACTATTCCATTCATTAAGTCATTAAGAGAATACAAATTTGAATTAATGTAACAGATAATTTACCTACAATCCAGTTGATGGCTAGGATCGGTCTATTCCCTGGGAACTTGATCAGGCTGGGTAAAAGCCTTCAAGGCCAGGCACCCCCTCCTTACTTCTCTGCACACTGTTGCCTTACTCAGAAGATCAGCATCTTCCGCCTTATATAAAAAAAAAGAAAAGAAGAGAAACACAACGTTACACAAAACCTGCTGGGATGTGAGGGCATGACTCCGGTGTGTAATGTTGTAAATGTGAGGAGGGATATAAGATAAGATAAGATAAGATAAGATAAGAGCTTTATTGATCTCACAGTGGAGAAATTCACTGGTCACACAACGGTTAGAATTTAAAAGGAGGAAAAGGTGCATTAAGTACAGCAAGAGCAAGCAAATATACAAGGAAGCAACACACCGTAAAGATTTGGGTGATTAAAATATATACAATCATTGATGGCTCACACACAGTACACATATTACACAGAATCAATAAATATAACACAATTGCACAGCAGTTGTTAAAGTGCAGAGTTGTACAGTCTGGTAGCAGCAGGGATGAAAGACCTGTGGTATCGCTCTTTTTTGCACACAGGGTGTCTGAGTCTTTTACTAAATATGTGATGGGATGTATGTGATGCACTGTGAGGTCAAAAAGATCATTATCTGGATATGAAAGAACGTCTAGAGGCGCTCGGATAACTCTACCGACGAATGTTTAATTCTCTGAGAATTAATGCTGCCCCTTTATCAGCGGGGTCCTCGTGCAGCAGGGGGGGCCCTATCCTGGCCAGTTCACCCAGGTGTGTTGCATTAGTGAATCAGGTTGGCTAATTATCACGAGCGAATTAGTCACGCGTAGATGCAACGGCAAGTGGCGTTAACAGCGGTTTTGTTGGTAGCGGGACAACGGTGAAAGTGATGGATACGTTTTTGAAGAGGAAATATTCTGACTCTGAACTGGACCCTGGACAAAATCCAGACCCAGATGAAGGCCCTAGTATGAGTGGAGGTCAAAAGAAAGCAAAGATGGTGACGTCCAGCAAAGTTTTTGGCGCGAGGCGATACAATGAAAGCTATCGTTCATTTGGATTTACTTTTACCGGAGATGGAACGGCACCGACTCCGTTGGGCTTAGTTTGTGGTGAAAAGCTCTCCAACAGCGCTACGGTCACAAGTAAGCTAAAACGCCATATCCAAACTAAACACCCTTTACTTCAAAACAAAAATGTGGAGTATTTTGTTCCCCTGCGTGAACACACAGAGAAACAGGCCACTTTCATGAGAAAACCTGCAAAGGTCAACGAGAGAGCCCTTAAAGCTAGCTACCATGTCACCGAACTCGTGTCTAAATAAAAAAAAGTCCCACACTGTGGCAGAGCAATTCATTCTTCCCGCTTGCAAAGCCATTGTCGATGAGATGCTCGGACCCGAAGCAGCTAAAGAAATAGCCAAAGTCCCTCTCTCAGATAACACAATTTCCAGACGTATTAATGAGATGTCTGCAGACATTGAAAATCAGGTTTTGGACAAGATCTGTATCAGAAATAAATTTGCTTTGCGACTTGATGATATAAGTGGACAAGCTCAACTCTTTGCCAATGTGCGTTTTGTGGATGGAGATACAACCTGCTTACAAGTACTGATAAAATTAACGGATTCCGTTCAAAACTGCAAATCTGGCAGCAACATGTGGAAAGTGGCAATCTTGAAATGTTCCAACTCACCAAGAAATGGCAAGATGTTAATACTGCTGCACTGTGTGAGATAATAGTTAAACATTTGAAAACTCTTGAGGAGAAGATGTAATTTTATTTCTCTTCAGCCTCCACAGAGTGCCATGACTGGGTTAGGGACCCATTAAGCTCAGCTGTGGAGGAAGAGCTTCGTGTGCGTATTTCATCGATTCCTGCCAGGATATCATCTCTGTGTTCGTCCAAATAGCCCCAGGTTTCACATTGAGTGAGTGTCAATATTAAAGATGATAAAATACTTTTTTTCTTTGTGTTTATTAGATTCATAAACACCTGCCTGCGTGTTTATCTGAGCCAGGTGGGCCGTTTCTATGACGACTAAGGACTGCTCTGCTCTGAGCCCTGAGCTGTATCCTCAAATACAGAAGGTCCTGACCTTTGACCTTCTTCATACTGTCCCGTTTAGCCTGATGTGAAACTTCATCTAACTTCTTGTACCTTCTTGATAATGTTATGGCTTTTTTTTACTCAATCCTCTTCTTCTAATTATTTTAACTGATTTCTTCCACTCATTAGTTATCAGCTCTTCAGAATTATTCCTAACTTCAGCCTTTAGCCTTTTAGACTCTATGAATTTTTCAGCTTTTCTTTGGCTTCTTCTGCTTCCTGAGTGCTGTCTTGTGCAGTCTTCAGCATTTTTCCTTTAAACTCTTTTGCTTTCTTCATTCAGCTGTTGGCATTCTCACAGCTGTTTTGCAGGAACAGCTCTTTCTCTAGTTCCTTTTAGAACTATACTTTTGTATTAAATTCTCTGGCTGTAACCACAGATTCTCTTCTCTGAGACCGTGACAGAGAGTTTTTTTCTCTGTGACGAGCCAAGCACTGATATACTTTGCCGGTGACCTAATAAATGTCTTTTTTATACTTTTGATCTACTCTGGTTTATTCTCAGGTTTCCAATTAAAGAATCGGGTTAACAAAAACCATCAATGAAGTCAATCAAAAATAGGAAGAAAGCAGCACAAATGACGATTGACAGCACAGACAAAGCACTAAAAGAGTTGATTTGTTTTGGAGCAAGATGGTGGATTGTAACGTCATGGTGGCGACAATCATATCTCAGAAACTAAAGCTGCACAAACAGACATTTTAGCAGCATAAACCTGCACAATTGGAGCACTAACCATTTAATCTATTTGCTGAAATTTTCTACGTGGGTGGGGTGTCAGCTTCACTCAGCGGAATTAGCCAGGAACTCTGAATATGTCAGAAATACTAAATTCTTGCTCAACAACTGACCCACTAAAAGGACTGGTTTTTCAAAGCATGAGTGACAAAGCAGTGATTTTTTTGTACATAATGTCTTTATTAGTTTCTATTAGGAATGAAAGTATACTCACACATCAAGATAAAATAGCTTTTTTTGTGGAAGTCAGTGGGATATAAAGGAATCTTTGCACATAATGACATGTCAACAGATTTAGATCGAGCAAAACCTCTAAATCCTTTCATATTTCTATAGCATAGGTTGTTAAAGTCCATAGCCTCCAGACCACTTTGTTCCCTTCAACATTCAATGCTCTTTCAGTATAACCAGAGTAGGAGAAGGACTCTCCCTCCCAAACACCTTCATTCCTCCATGTACACTAACCTATTCCAAGGAGAAACCCATGTGATATATCCTAAATAGTACGATTATGCGATAGAATAATGACAATAAACGTAGTGCCGGTTAAATCTCAATTTTTTAAGCGTGTACATTTGAATAGTAGTACAGTTAAACATTATTCTGCCAATAAACACATTTGCTTTGGACTTAATAGTTCTGTGATGAAATGCGAGAAAACTGGAGGATACGCCTCAGTGAGATCTCAGTACAGAAATGCAGTTTTCTTACAAATTATTTACTTTGGGGGTTGAAAAAGTCTAAACTGAAGGAATTAGACATACTAACAGTGGTGCCCCAGGCAAACAAATGCTTCCTGGGGGTTGGAAGGCTTAGGGGTTACCAACTGTCAAAAGAGCTGTTGAATAAAATATTGAAGATTGGATTTATCTGACAAAAACACAAAATATTTATCAATTTATGGCTGGGTACACGCAATGCACTAGCGGGATATTTACAATATTACATATTTATCCCCTATATTAAACTATATACATATATATTTACAAATATACTATAGACAGGTTATGTGGATACAGTGGGACTCAGAAAAGCTGGTGTGGAATTGTGACTGCTGTATGCTACATGTCTATGGCGTATACCTGCATTGTGTTTCTCCCTGTGCGACGGTGCCAGGAAACTCCTCACACGCACACACAATTTGTAAGAAAAGTGTCCATAAATTTTTATTGAGTCTCAGAATGACCAGGGTGGTTTACAGACCTGCTGAAGTTTTGACAACTAAAATGTTGTGAATTTCATAATCAGCCTTTTCTTTTTTTCTTCCTCTTTTCTCTTTCTTCACATCTTCGTTTTGAACCAGTATTGGAAGCTTTGGTCACATCGAGTGAAAAACATTCATATACAGTGCAGTTTAAAAAACAGAATGGGGACAAAAATGTGATTTCTTCTTCCTTTAACAGTTAATCAAAGGGAGCAACTGACTGACTTTAAGGCAAAAAGACTGAAGCTCCACCAACTGGAATGACAAAGCTGATCAGAGAAAACGCAGCGACAGTGATGATTAGAGTTCATTAGTTAATACAAACATGTACTGTTTCTATTGTGTTACATTTGAATGAGAACAGGAACCAAACGCTGGCCTCTGCCGTCACATCAGCAGCATACATCTAACAATTCCCAGAAAAACAAGCACCACTAAAAAAATAACAAGGATAGATGAGGACAGATGACAGGAGATGACAGATGCAGCAGAAGGCCGACTTTCTTCGTGAAATACCTCCATCTTATCGAGATTTGTTGTTTTCCCGGTCCTGAAGTTTTCTTTTAGCAAGTTAAACTAGTCAATGATATACTTTAGAGTTCTTCAACTGTATTCACAGCCTTTTTTTTTTCTTAGGGGGCATAAAATCTAATAATTGGGGCAACTGGACAAACTTTTCGTAACAGCTTTTCAGAGGATTTTATAATTAGAACTCATTTTATGACAACAAAGGGATCTTGTGGAATGGACCATGGGAGCGGGTGGTGTTTAGGAGGTCCAGCTTCCAAGTATGTACTGTTTGCGTTTTTTTTTTTTTTTAACAGTTTGACCCTGTAGGAATTTTGGATCATCCTTTAACAATGAAATAAGGTCTCAGCATTATGTGGTGGGACATGATAGGATTGTTGGTTGACAGGGCGGTGGCCAGCAGACACACGTGGAACGGTTGGAGCCGATGCAACATGCTGCAGTCGGCTCCTGTGAGCAACATTCATATGTTCATTTTTATTCTGCCTCAGGCCAGCAGCACCAACATGCCGCTCGACTGCTCTTTATTCCATATAGTGGACACGTTTCACTTATTCTCACTGACATTGTAGAAAAGTAATGAAACCACGTTAATGACGTCCAGCAGAGCCAGACCAGATCCAAACAGGGAGATCTGACCATGCTGAAGACTTTGATATGAATGTCACTCACAGAGGAGGGAGAAATGAGCAAAGAAAAGCTCCAAACTGAGCCAGGTGGTTCTGTGGAACCTGTATGAAGTACCGTAAGCAGGCCGAAATCTGAACCAGCAGGACCAGAGTGGGTCCTTACACAGAGAGAGAGAGTTAGGAGGATGGGGAGAACATTTGTAGGTTGGTGATGAAGAAAGCAGACTTCTCGGTCAACATTTGAACCATTGCTGTCGCTCCCCCACTCTCTCTCTGGTCCAGAGTTCTTAGTGTCGCTCTTCCATCCTGACTGGCTCCCTCCTCCCGACGGGTGTGTCCAGATGACAGTGGGCGGGGCTGGACACTTAGGTGTTTCCTTTCAGGACACCCAAACAGCTCTGCAGAAGCTGGAGGTTTCCCTGAAAGAGGGAGAAGGACAGGTTCAGACCCAGTATATGATGTTCCATCAGGCTGGGAGCAGGGTTTGATTCACTTCAGCCCATCAGACAGCCTGCATTGTGTAAAATGATGCTGTGCAACAGCAGTCGGGTGCCTCTGACTAGCACAGCTCCGAGTGGGGTGTTTTTGTACAGAGAACAGATGACTTTAACAGATACTAAATAAAAAGCTGATTCAGACCGATGTGGCTCATTGTATTCATGAACAGGAAAAGAGACTCAGAGGCCATTAGAACAGGGGCTGTGTTTCTACAGTCACTGTTCTCAGGCTCACTCATGTCAGAAACATTTGTGGGAGGAGTTTGTCCACACAGACAGCTGCTCTGAGATATTCCCAAAATAATGGACTTAAAAAGAAAAAATGAATTCTGAAACATTTTTCTGAGCTGGTTTGAATGTGCTGACTTCTAAAAGGTCATTTTACATGTTACTTTCCTCTCTAGGCCAGTTATACGGGGTAGCCATGGCAAAAATTAGGATTTTAATGTGCTGGAGCAACCAAGCGGACTTTCCAAAGTCCAAGAAAGTAAGAAAGACTTCAAATCAGAGACCTCTAGAATGCAGAGCATGAACAAGCCTTTCCCCCACGGATGATCATGGGGAGCACGGGGGGTCAGTTTCAGAGCTTAAAGCTCTGATCCAGCAACAAAAGACAGAGTCATGGCTCCAGATACACACCAACAGCTCGCTGCTCAGATTTATGCCTCCACTGATGGAGACCTCTGACCATCTTCTTTTCTGACACACTGTGTGGCAACTCATTTATGTTGTATTATGCTCCCTGCCAACAGCAGATCTTTGCATCTTGAACATTTTGATAGAGCAAACTGAACAGTGAGCCTCTGAATATAATGAGGGGCTGCCACCGAGCTGCTCTGGCTCCTCTTGGAGGTCTCTATGACTGTCGTACCTTGGCATGTTTAAGCTCCAGCTCTGCCAGCTCCACCAGGTTCTTCCTGAATGCTGCGACTCTTCGTGTCTTGAAGTCTACGAGCTCTGTCAAAAGAGATCCCATCGTTAGATCAGCGCTTCAATCCAGGTTCAACAACCTGCTCTTCTCCGAGACCTCTTTTTCTGTTTGTTATATTTTCCTATTAAGACCATAACAGATGTTCAGTGGATGTATTAGCCACAAAGAGACAGACCTTGCTTGGCAGACTCTGAGATCTTCTCAAACTTGTGGCAGCAGAGCTGCTGGCTGGTCTCAGCCTGCAGGACGTCTCTGTTTTTAGCTCGTGCTTTATCCAGAGCTTTGTTAGCATTCTCATAGTCCACCAGAGCCCGGCTCCTCCGGTACAGCAGGTCCTGACGGGGAGTCAAATAACAGTTTTTACAGAGGAACTTCATTTGATATCAGTACCGTGATATTGTCAGTAAGCGGTCTGACCTTTGCAGCCTGTGACTCTCTCAAGTAATACTTAAGCAGGTCGGCCAGCTTTAGATCCTCATCTGCTGCCACCCGGGCTTCAATTTTCTAGGAAATCGCAAGTAAAAACATATCAAGAGATGGAGGCTTTACACACATAAAGTGTGACTGAGAGTAAATGAATAAGCCTAGAAACACGTACCCTAGTTTTCTCAAAAAGCTCCGACACCTTCAGAAAAAACCTTCAAGAAGGAGGAAACAAAGAGGAGGTCAATGTGTAAATCGTGTAGATCATCTGTGCACTTAATAGATTCCTGATATCAGAGGTGGCTGGTAGCCTCCTTGAAAATCTTACAGATAGAACCTATTGACAATAAAGCTCAAGGCAATGATTAAAATGATTATTCTGGAAACAGAAAAAAACAGGAGAGATTTAGATTAGAGACTACATTCAAATGTGTCCACTATCTTGGTTATGACCTGTGCTATGCATGCAAAGCATTTCCCTGCTTTCAGGAACTTGGATCAGGGCCAATTGTGGTTTTAGGAGACCCGAATGTATTCTTGGAGAACTGTGATAGAACCAGGACACTTTGGCACAACATCAGGGGGAGATATCGAGAACAGAGATGAGGAGTTGAGTCGTGCAGGAGGGACTTTGCGTGTATTCTAAAAGGTGTGAATAATTAAAAAAAGCCTTAAGAGTCATTTTGGAAGAAGAAAAAAAGTTTTTGTCCATACTTGCAGAGGTCTGTGGAGTCCTGAGTCCCTAACGTGTAGAGTGATGAGGCGATTCTGTTCATGTCATCAGCAGCATCTAACAGAAACAGAACATCTACATGATCAAATGTCTGCAGAGCTGTTAGATTGAAAGGAATGGAAACTAAATGAACCTGTAAACTGAAAGCTACCGTACCATCACAACTTTATGACTGTAGCTATTACAGTACTATGAACCATATTGGTATAACATCTGAAAATTTTACTGGATCGTGTAAAGGAGGGAAAATACTTTTAAAAAACTGTCAAAACTGAGCACAGTTTCATCTTTCACATCATGATATATCTAGATTTCAGCATCAGTACTTGCAGAGCAGAACTCAGCATCATTTTGACTACAAACACAACTTCCCTACAGGGACCACTGAAGGCTGCCTTATCTAATCATGGGGGAGTAAACGGTGTGATATGGATGAGCAGGGAGTGGCAGCAGTTACAGCACCAGCTTCTGTCTTTCTTTGCAAGCCAGTGTTTGCACACTGAACCAAAGCTGGCACCCAAAGTACAAATGTCTGTCTAATTTTAGTTTCAATACTGCCAAAGAGGACACCAAGGCAAAGACTTCGGCCCAACAGTAAATCAGTTAAACAACCAACACCACAATCAGAGGAGTGTTATTGGTTCATATAGAAATGTGGATTGTACACCAACACCAAGTAATGCTTTGTCCTTACTTTTGTGTGAGCGGATCATTCGATCACATTTGGCCGAAGCGTCTTTGACTCTGTTGTGATACTCTAACAGAAACGTCTTCTCGTGCTCAAAGAAATCATCCACATCCTGAAACACCGATAAAGAGGAGCAAAGAAAACTGAAGAAAACTGACATAGAACAATTAGTTAGCTCCAAGCTAGATGCGCCGGGTTTTGTGTCCTCACCTTAACTCCGGCCACCAGGACGCCATCTGCAGACTTCACAACATTCTTAAAGAAATCCTCCAGCTTCTCCTTCTTGTTCTTTCCTCGTACACTCAGCTGTAAGAGAATACATCTGAGATCAGACACCACAAAAAAAAAGACTGATACGATATAAGCTAGTGAGAGTGCATGTCCCTCTCTTTGTCCAGTGTGGATCATATCCTACCTGTCATCTTTTGCCCACAAAGACTAAATGAGTGACCCGTAACCTCAACCACAGGTCAGAGGCTGTCCTTACTCAGAGTATTTCAACACACAACATGTACCAGACATTCTAAGGGAGCACTCAAGTCTTCTTCACCAGGTTTACTGTGTGTTTGAAGCCTAATTACATAATAAGTTCCACTTAAGTTACATAGTTTCCACCTAATTCTGCATATTTATTTTGCTTTTTGTCACCCCTCCTTTAAAGCTTATGGGAAGCAGAGGCACCAGCCTCTTCATAGCATCCAGGCCGGATACCCCATAAGTTGACTCATTTTAGGCATATGTTTCAAATGCCCATACATGAATGAGATCAAGCCTTTAATTTGTGCTGCTGTTGTGTTGTTACACATACAAGTGAGTCCACACAAACCCATATCTGCCACTGACTGTTTAACCACACAGACCTTGTTTTCAACCTTTTCAGAAGGTGTACAGAAAGCTTTTTTTCTGCTCTAATGTTCTGCTAACGGACTGTGAATTGCCAGATAAAAAGCGAGAGCTGACACTCACGTCCTGGTTGTACTCCAGGAACACGTGGAAGTTGAGGTCTTTCCTGAGGACGGGATGAGCAGCCACGCGACACAGGAAGACCTCATGCATGGCCACGGTCTTCTTAAAGATGGCCAGGTACTCTCTGAGGGACAACATGGCAGAGTCAGGGCAATGATTTCCCAGCCTCTTGAGAGTCATGGGAACATTCTACGGTTGGCACTGGCCACTCACGCCTCAAGCTCCTGCTTCATCTTGGTGAACTCCTCCTTGGTCATGGATCCTTCTCCCTCCCCAAGCTTCTGCAGCTTCTCTCTCGATGCATCAAAGTCCGGTCTTGGAGGGGCAGGGGGGATCTGCAAAGATACAGCAGCACCACCAGTAGCTTTGGTTCATTATGTATATGTTTTTCCTAATTGTAGGAATACAATAGGTTAATAAGTACACCCTAGTAACAGCTGTTACAAACACAAACATGAATGAAACAGGGTCAGTGAAGCACCACTTCTGACACGACAAAGGGGCCCAGAGGTGATGGAGCCAGCCTCTCGGTGTCATAACATCTTGGGCAGTTCAACAAATGAACCCCAATAAGACTGAGCTCATAAGAGGAATCAACATCTACCCTGAACAGATGGTCCAAAAGCAGACAAAAGTAAGGAAGTATTGAAAGAAACTGATTCAGCTTGGATATTTACTGCAAATGGGAAAAAAACATGGTTGGTTTTGATTGAGCTGAAGCTGTGTCAATCAACGAAAGGCAGGGGCTGTATATAGGTTTAGGGAGAGAAACCTAAACAAACAGAGGTGAATGTTCTGAACGCCTTACAATGTATCCTGCATAGTCTTCATTTTCCACGAACGAGTCGTGCAGCCAGATGAACTCTTCATGCTGTCGCACCACGGAGAACTCGTTCTGTTTGAAGTTGGTGAGCGTGCTCTGTGGAAACAGGAAGCATGTGGAAAGATGAAGCAGGAACTGGAGAGTCGTTTGGCTTGGGGATGCAGGGCGAACTCACCTTGGTGTGGACGGTGAATTTGACCTTGTCTCTCTCACTCAGAGCATCAGAGATGTCCACTTGCAGAGTGGCGTCCATCTCCAGATCCACATTTACTGCCCGTGGCTGCAGGAGGAGCACAGACACCACACATCCCATCATCCATCACTTTCTTTACCAGAGAATGACTAACTAGCATTAGCTGCCCGCATCTAAGTGATGGTCTGTACCTTATAAACAAGCAAATCACATTTTAATATGAGCTTAAACACATCCCGTGCCAGCCCATTAGGCCAAATATAATCCATGATGTTTGCCTGCACATGTACAAATCAGAGAACTCGAAGCTTTAAAATAGCCCAGAATGCAGCAAATAGTGGTGAAAGTCAAGATGTTAGTACAAATAATAGGGGGCTGTGTGCACAACAATCAATTTGACAGCTTCCAAAATTAGTCCTCTCATTCATCCGATGCCCCTGTTGCTCAAACTTTTCTTTCACTCAGCTGGATGACGGTTACAGATTAAACTATCCACAAGGTATAAGGTTGTCATTTCAGTGTCATGGCTGTGGTGGTTTTTTTTTTTTTTAAGAGTAACAAATAGTGGATTGTTTTTGTCTTGGCCTTTACCAGAGAACTTTTCTGGTTCTCCAAACAGAGTCCTTTACATAGGCCTACTGCCTAAAACTGAACCCTTTAGGGGGACAGTTTAGGACTAATCTGTAAAATTCAAGTTCCCATCTCATTCTACTTTTTTAAATTCACCAGAGCCCTATAAGTCCACACAAGCCTTTAAGGATCAATGCTAAAGTTGTTCTCCATCGTCAGAAAGTTAGGGTTATCACCCTGGAGGGTGTTTACAGCCACTAACCAACAAAAAGCAGTGAAGCACAAGTACCAACAAAAGACCTGCAGGAAGTGGACGCGAAGTAAAACATCTGCAAGTAAGTTGTGGAACGCAATACTGGCTGAGTTTATGTCTGTTCTGTGTGTCGAGTCCTCCATCTGAGGCCACACAGAGGCCACCGAGGCTGTTGAACGGTGGAAATGGCTCTGGGTTACCCTGCACACTTCCAGCCCATCACATTTCAGCAGGTTTGACCAGTATTCACGTCAAGAAGACGTCCGAGCAGTCCCCAGCAGGCCCGAGGCACACACCGAGCTTAAGGGACGACAGCCAAGCAGAGTGGAGTTCCCTTCACACAACAGTGCAGCCACAGGTCTGCACCACATCTGGACCGCCGACTCACAACCAGGCCGGAACACAACGGGGGGGCTGGAGTGGAGTCTAGGGTTCTGTCGTTTCACGGTGCTGTTTTTCGATTGCAGCCATTTCCCTGTCCTCTGAAGGGTTTTTCAACAGTAGAAACTGAAACCCTGGGGGAGTGGTGTATTACCAGGGCCGCACACAGGCTGTGTGGGCGTCTGTGGGTCATATGACAGGAGGATGGTTCTCTCACGGGCTTCGGGATCTCCTGGACGGTGGGCGGTCCAGCAAGGGCCAGCTGTCCACAGCCCCTGTCGGGCTGGGCAGAGACGGCCTGTGGGCTGCTTACCGACCGTAAACGCCACATCCATTGGGATCCTAGACCCGACTAATTAGCCGAGAGGCTACATACCCGTTAGCATGAAGCTAACGTTAGCCATGGCGGCTAGTCGGAGCCAATAAAGTTAACTCACTGCTTTAATTCAACCGAATAGATACGGGCTATAGGCTTTAGCACACGAATGAGTCAGTGTGGGTGCAAGTGAACGGATACAGGCATACAAAGACGGGCCGACTCTCGCTCACCCCCCGGTCCTCCTCGGATAGGAAGTCGGGCCCGTCGTCCAGCCCTTCCTGCTGCGGACACAGAAAAACACAGAAACACCGTTAGTTTCCGCACGTCCCCGAACCCAAAAGCGGTTCCCCCGGCGTGCCCCCGCCGAGCCTCAGCACCGAAATGACGGGAAATTAGAGAAAAAAACAGAGGACAGAGGTGGTGCTCACCATCATGGCTGCGAGCGGCTGGAAACAGGAAGTGGACCCCGTCCCAGATCTCGTGAGAAAAAAACAAGCAGCCAAGAAGTCACAGTCATTCCACTTTATTTTTCCTTCTAATCACATAAAAGACACATGGCTTTGATTTGTAACGATACGTCTTCAGCATATTGAATTATGTCCTTTCTGATAATCACACAGTGCCAGTATCTGTACAGAAAGTCACTTTACAAACAAAGATAATTTATTTCAATCCAAATGTAGTTTGATTATTCAAGTATACTCAGCAAACAGTAACCCTCCTTACAATGTCACCACAACATTCTTCATAGGTCACAGATTCTATGGTCTTCACATATACAGTATTACTATTACTGTGTTATCAGCTAAAACACCCCAGAAACTCCATCTCCTCCATGCTGATACCACAATAGGTCAAACTACTGTATTTCCTTCTGTTTTCTGCAACCCACTAGAGCCGTTTATGTCAGATTTGAAGTCATCAGGCCAAAGTACAGCTAGTTTCTCCTTCCCATCATTTTGCTTGTTTGTCTGGCTTGCACGGGTTTGATTTTTAAAGCTTGATTCTTGCAGTCTATTCTGCACAAATCCAAATCGTGTGAATCATTCATGTTCTGTAATCAGAGGTGCTCAACTCTGTTATCACCTGCAACTGAGAAGATACTAAGGCTGCTGAATATATAATGAATTGTTTATTATTGTTTTAATATGAGAAGAAAAAAAACTAGCCAAAAAGCCTCCAGCTGATCCAACATGCTGCCTCCAGAGTTCTGATGAGATCCAGTAGCAGAGATTATATTTCCATTCTCCACTTTTAGCTTCTCTCAAAGCCATGTGTCATTTCTGTGATTAGAATAAGTGGAATAACTGTCACCTATTGGCTGCTTTTTTTTCTCACAAGTTCTGACCCCTTAAAGTTCTGCTAATCATATATCAAAACTTTTGATTAAGTGGCGTTATATTAATAGAATTGGAATTTATTTAGATGAAGCCACATATTTAATTGTCTGATAATGAATTAGAGCTCAACAGGACTTTCAACGGTTTTCTCTGTGTGTGGTGACACACGTTGTAAAATATTGCCACATACAAAACTAATCTGAACTTATATCGAGCTCATAACATCCTTCCAGCCTGGGTTTGAGTCCCAGTGCAACTTTTCCAGATGAAAGATGACCAGTGTGAAAGATTCTATTTATTGTGGCTGAAGACAATAGTTTAATATCACATTGTGATATCGGTCTTCCTTCACATAAAAAATGACGGAACCAATCTTACTCTTGGCCAGATCTGTGTCCACCCAAACCTCTGCCTCTCCACCACCTATTTCAAGAACAATAATGGCTCACAGATACACAAGCTGTGCCATGCCAGTGTCCCTGACAGTGGTTCATTTTTACACGGAAAAAAGGTTACCGGGATTAAAGTGGCCTTACAAAGGCTGAGGGAAATATCAACACACAAAACTAGTGAATATTCAAAATTGATTTGTCAAATCAGCTAGGACATCTGGACCAAACACTGTCCAGTAGGAGTAGAAGAACAGGAGAAAACATGTCATTATGCACAGCCTAGAAGAGCCAACACTTCAGGACAAGACTCAGCACTTCACCTCCTTCTGGGAGATGGGTAACACACTTTGAGGACAGCATTGTACACTTTTTGTGAAGATTTATATTTCTCTAAATAGTTAGATCCTCAAAGCCCAGGTTGGCATCAGGTATGTAAACTGTCCAGCAGAACAAATGGATTTAAACCTTATGTGATGCAGGGAAATGGTCCTGTTTTACTGTTAATATATATTACTGCTCTTTAAAAACTTAACCCTTAAATTAAAAAAAGCCCATAAAAGGGGACAGATTTGGACTCCTCCATCACCTTTTATCTGGACAAAGATCCACCATTGTCTTTCCAGTGGTCCATTTGGAGCCCCCTCACTTACCTCTATTATTTCTGTGTACTTACAAAACATCTCTTTAAGAGATTTTTTAGAAAATGTAGTTATGATGTATTCATGTATTAAATGCTGTGCCTAGACAGATATATAAAAGAGGTTTTAAAAAGTAGTTGTGGTGGGATTGTAACAGACCGACTGGGTCCTGCCCAGACAGATGTGTTGAGTTTGAACCTGTAATCACAACCCTAATGGAACATCTGGTTACTGTCCAGTGTGACTGGTACACGTGTGGTGAAGCTGAGCTGTAGAGGTGTTCAGGTGTGGACGGGTGAAACGGCGGTGTGATGGATGGACGCACAGACAAAGCAAGGAGGCTTCAGATCTGCCACAGGCTTTTATTGCAAAGTGGCTTCCTGTGATCTCAGAAACAACGTTCCACTTTAAGGCTCCAGATGTTGTTGTGGGGGTCATCTCTCACTGCTGGGGACAAATCTGCTTCCTGTAGTGCTTCTTTACAAAATAAAAGTGCACTCTAACTCTTCTGTGACAATTACATTCAAACTGAAAGTAAGGCGACGACCAAACAGCTACAATGATGGTACGAATGAAAAGTGAGGTAACAAACCTTAGCTCGGGAACATAAATACAGAGAAATTTAATGTGAGGGTTTTTCTGTCTCAACCTGTAGTGTTTCAACAAAAAGTGCTGGATAGTAATCTTCTCCTGAATGCATAGTCGAACACAATGTGCTGCCTGCATGAAAAGTATGTAGAGGACACAACAGTTTAGAATAATAAATAAAGTCATATGTAAAAAGCATCATGAGTGCGACCCGTGTGCGGCAGGAGGCAGTGCTTTGTGGCGTTCTCTTCCCACACATGAGGGTGCTTCCTTCATTGATTTTTTTTGGCAAAATTCTGGCTGTGAGAGATAAAGAGAGAGAGAGAGAGACAACCTTCCTGGGGTTTGGTAGTGTAGTTTGTTTCTGCCAGGTGAACAGAAGTCACATAGCAACAAACTGGGAGGTGTTTGCACGTAATCATGTTAATGAGATCTTCATGTTGGGCAAAAAAAGCAAAAGAACCAAAAACAAAAAGAAAACGAGGAGGCCTAAAGACGCTAACTCCTTCAAGACATGGATATAGACAGAGCAAGCTGCTGGGTGAAGTGGCGGTGTTCAGGTGGGGTTGGTTGCTTCGGTCCTGATGGCACGGCAGTTGGCTTGACTCCGCTAAGCTCGCCGCGGCGGCATCACAGCGGCTTGCCCTCCAGAGACACCACCACGTTGCCCCCCAGCTTCTCGGCCAGCGTGCCGCGGTCCTGGATGTCGTCCAGCCCGTTCACCTGCCACTCGTGTTTTATACCTGAGGAGAGACACCCGGGGTTAGCGAGGGCTCGGGAGGGCCGCTTTCAGCCAATTAGGGTGCATGGAAAGGCGTGTCCAGACTGCAAACCTGAGCCGACTCTAAACTCAAAGTACTAGAAATATAGATCATTCAACCTACAGTTGCTCTGATTCTCTTAAAGTGCTGCAATGATGCTACATGAATGTGGCCCGGTACAGGGCAGATGGTCTACATATGGGCTGATGATGACAGTCAAATCTGGGAGAATGTTCTGCATCATAATGTGCTACATTGGCAACACGTGGCTTAATCATAAAGAGAACACGAGGCGAGTCAGAGCCATCCGGAGCGATGTCCCAGTCCAGCACTCACCTGTAAACTTCTTTTTGATGGCATCTTTAGAGCTGGCGTAGATCATCTTGCTCTTCAGGGGGGCACTCTCTGGAGCCCTGGAGCAACACAAGACAATTTGTGATCACCATAAAACCTCCAGTGAAGCCCGAATGTTCAGTGATAGTAAACAGAAAAGCCCGTAACATTCCTACAGTTCCTCTATACCCGGCTGTGCTGTCTGAAGAAATCAGAACCTCTCAGGACCGTTTTGCAGGACCCGCAAGACTTATAAAGTTTCTACATGGGCATGGAAGGCTGACCAGAAGTGGGACCCATGGGAGTAAAATCTGAGAAATAGTCTTGAAAAAGTGATAGCATCATTCAACAAGATTACTAGGAATGAGAAACCTGGTCGGCAACATTCCAGCAGAATGGGTTTATCATGATCTGAAGGCTGTGGACTTATCACTGGACTGTCCGCTTTCAAGAAATAAAAGCACTGCATTCAAAACTAAACATAGCAAACAATAACTTACACAGGGGATATGCATGCCCTTTCCCATGCTTCAGATGCATTTCCCTGCATACTGCTGCAAAGGAGGAACTAGCTCAAACACAGCCATTTTCTGCCAGCAGTTCCTTCAGATAATGCTAATCCCATTAGCAAACTGCCTCGGTGCGCGTTGAGGCAGAGAGCCAACGGCGCGGCTAAACGCCCACACCTCAGGTTGCAACGGAAGCTGCTCGTCTTTGATAACCGTCCGTTTCTCATTCAAGTCGTCAAAGATGAGGGTAGTCTGACATGTTTCCCTGCCATGCCAAAAACAGGATGGGCAGGAGAACAGGTTGATATAGACCAGAATCCTCCATATCTATACTCTGTGCCTGACCAGCCCAGACTGATCTACGGCTTTGCTGTGGCGTTGGAGGACAGATACCCAATAAACTGTAATGTCAACCACCCTCCAAGTAGTACCGTACCAGAAAATGAAAACCAGGTCCTCCTTCTTGGATTCCTTGGTTTCATAGGTGGCATCGTAGAGCCCGTATCGACAGTCATTGAGGGGGAGGAGCTTGACGAAGCACTCGTAGGGGTCGTCCACGGTTTCTCCGATGTCCCCCACCTGGATCTGCTTTCCCTCCTCCACAATGATCTTCTTCTTGTTGTCGCTCAGGCAGAACAACACGGCCTTCTTCCTCTTCTTCACCTCATCCTGGGTCGACGACTTCCTCACCTTCATGTCGTTGAACACCCTGATGACCTCATCGTCCACGGTCACACCCGATGCCTGCAGAGAACAGGCTCGTCACATCCATGCATCACGTTCAAAAGGAACAAAGCCTGTTCAACATCATACACAATTGTCTGAAACACCAAGAAGGAATCTGCAACCTTTGTCTTGATCTGGGATGATTCTGAAGCCGCAGCAGCAGGGAGTAAAGTTTGACTGCTACGCCACGGCAGGAGTAACACACCCGGAGCATGTGTGGCACTGTGAACGTGTATGCTAATGTTACGCAAATACAGGAAAAACACAACCAGGACCAGAGCAGCCAGAGGGCTTTGTGGGATTAAGGCTGCCAGAATTTACAGGCGACTGCAGCAAAGGGGTGAAATTGATTTAGCTATCAAATGACAGAAAAAGGGCAAATCAAACAAACTGTAGGAAGACTCCCAGCTAAGAAGTATTTGAGTTTGAAAGGCACATCCTGTTTGTGTTTCTGGAACCACAGGCAGTATCTGCAAATCAAGATTACAAACCAGTCCTAGAGGCAAGATTAGTTTTAGCTAATTCTTGACAACTTTTTTTCCATCCAAAGTGGAAATAATAAATCACTTCTTCTGTTTTTTGTTGTGTATTATCCTTGTTTCTGTCGGAATCAGTTAGTGCCGAGTACAGATTAAGTCATTGGAGTGGGCGACTTTAACATTCATGCAGATGTTGGAAATGTTTTTTTATAAGATTCAATTACTTTTTATTCAGAATGTACACAGTCCTCACACTTCGGGCCATACTCTGCACTGACTTAAGGCAGTGTGATACAGCATTTAACAGTGTTTCCCTATAATCCGGTCCTATCCATTTAAGTTCAATATAACATTATTTGACTGCAAACCAGAATAAATGTATTCACAGAAGACAATAATAATAATAAACCAAAGTTTCATTCAGCCCTCTATCCTGGCTGAAAAAAAAGAGGGAGCTCTGTTGAACGATGTATTCCTTTATATCTCAGTAGTGACGATTTCATGAACTTCACTGAAAAAAATGTCATGGGAAAAGTCATGGAATTCTTCCCGTTATCATCACTTAGCTATCACAGAGTAAAGCAGCCTAAGAAGCAGCTTTATAACTTCAACTGTACTTTCTGTTTAGTCCAACTCTCTGGACTAACAACAATTTTTTAATCGAATCAATTAACTTGTGTTTTAGACCCTATCCCAACCTGACTTTTATACACTACAATATTGGATTTAATAAATCCATCTTTGACGGCCATGTACCATAAAGATATAGGGTTGCCGTAAATAAACCTTTACTTCAAAACCTACTCTTGATTATTTTCTATACTATTCTAACTATAAACTTGTATCAAATCTCCCTTTTATGTCTAAAGTCGTTTGCAGCTGTGTTGCAGCACAGAAATAGTCTGAATAGTTTCAGCTGGGGTTCGGAGCACGTCACAGAACTCACAGTTGGATATTTTCTCTGCTCTCAGACTGCAGCTCTACTTGTGGTTCCCAGAGTTTCTAAAAGTAGGACGGGGAGGTATAGCCTTCAGTTAGCAGGCCCCTCTCTGTGCAACAGGTATACTATTAAAGATGGTCGGCAAAACATCACTGTGAGCATAATGGCACTGATCAGAACATCCCCTCAAAACAGTTATTGGAGTCCATACAATCTGTGTCAATTTTAAACGCTGTTATACTATCATACTTACGGTATTCCTGAGTATTTATCCTACAAAGATGATGCGGAGACTATGGTAATTTCCTTTCTTGGAATTTTTTTTTCAGACAATTTTTTTTTTCTGGAACTTTGCATCTGTCGTGAGGTATAACTACAGGAATTCTGTATCTGGGGTCAAATAACATAAGAGGGAGAAAAGGGAGGGACATTTAAGCCATTTCTTCCACCAACTGAAATGGGGGATCAATCACAGATACACAGATGATCTTGGAGCCCTGTTGAGGACACAGAATACTGGGGAAATATTTTGTTCTCAATTAGGAAACGGTTGTATGAACAAACGGTAACTGTGTGCAGCTCTCAGGCGTTAAGGGTGGACAGAGATGTCGGACGGGAATTCCTGCGCGATGCTGACTAAGCATCACACATCTGCTTCACATTTCAAACTTCCAGGTTGGCCAGTTGATTTATAAGCTAAACATTAACTGTCACAAGTCCTGCCTTTTCACACACACCGGACATCTCACTAGTCAGCTCGTCTTTTATCGACTTAAGAAACCTGGCAGATTCATATCAGCAGTACCTTAGTCTCCACCCCTCATTCAACCTTTGTACTCCAACAAAAAGCCAATTGAACACATCTGAAGGGACTAGCAGAGCCAGGGATTCAGTTTAGCTGTTTTTTGTTTTTTTTAAAGACACCAATAATTAACTACTAAAACAGATTTACTTCATAGCATAGTAACTATGCGCTATAATGAGGAAGGGGGAGAGTTGTGTAGTGTAACACGTTTTGATTATACATGCTAATGGACGTGTTCTAAATAAATATCACAATTTTTCATCTCCATAAATGAGGTATTGTAACATGTAAATCATCACACTGTGTTTTGAATGGCAGAACATATGAAACCGGAAATACAACGAGCAAAAGACGGCAAAAACGTTGAAAATGTTTGAAAGTAGGTACTATTTTAAAACGAAAATAAACAAAACAGCTAAAAGTGTGACTCCGTTAATGAATTCCGTCCACGCGCTGAAACTTTTGGGATAACATCCAGTGATTAAGCACTAAACCGGTCGAGCTGAGCTCAGCCAGTAGGCCTCCACACACAAGACTGCTCTGTCACGGTCTGGCTCAACGGAGAAGGAGGAAACTCAGCCTCTGGGTTCCCCACTTCCACTGCCAAGTGGACGACTGGCCTTCGCTTAGTCCAGCTCGCCTATGTTAGGGCTGGTCCTTCTGAGCAGGACCGTGGCGTTGATAAGATGGCCGCCTATAGCCACACGGCCAGAGGGCAGGAGCGGCCCGGCCCGGCACGACTTGTACCGACTATATCCCCGAGCCATGGATATATTTAACACTCATATCAACCCCTTAAAGAAGTGGGGGCGAAAACCATCAATGAATGCAAATTTGAAGCGCTGCAAACATCGATTAATCGTCGGAATTGTAAGTAATAGGAGCGGCAGCCATGCTAGCTAACAACACGCTACCCGCCGAGTCGACTAATTGTCTACCGAAGACCCACCCAGCACGCGCCAGAAAAGCCCCCTGGATTTACACCTAAAGTATGGACCGTTTTCTACAGCTCCTTACCATTTTGTTCCAGGGTTCGTCTGCGCTGCGTCGCTTTCTGGACTGGGTTTTGTCAGGACCGAAAAGTGGCAGGGGAAAGTAACCGGCCGAGCAGAGGGAGAGCAGGAGGAAGGAGGGAGCCGAGAGCCGGGGCGGGGCCAGAAGCAGAAAAACTTTATTTATAACCACACGAGACGAAAAGACCAAGGATACGTCATATCTACATACGGAAAAGGAATGATACGGAAGAAAAAGAGAAGTTTAAGAAAAAAATACCTTTTTTCCATGCTCTGGAGTAAAATCAAAATTCTGACTTTAATCGACTTGTCAGTCTGGCCATTTATTGTGTCTCCACAAACAATTGTTTATCCCTTTACTTTAGAAGTAACATTCAGTATTATAACATTTTCATTGTAATATCTTGCTAAACATTTTATCAAAATGGACGGATAAATAATCTGAAATATGGAAGACAATGAAGTGTAACAACTGGAATAGCACTGTGTAACACCTAATTTAATTTGCTTTAGGGAGGTTATTGTGTAATTCAACAGTCAACTAATCTGTAAAATTGGTTTAATGCACTTAAAAAAACTCTTGTACATATTAGTGAAGGCTAAAATGTTAAAAAACACTTATGAACAATCTTATTACAAAGTAAAACAATAATAATTTAACCACAAGGAAGTGTTCAGCCTAGTGGTCCTGCTGATAGCTCGTCAGTGTTGAGGTACAGATAAATGTTCCATTTTAGAAACCAACAGTGCTCTGGAACACTATCGCCTCACACAAACGTAGGACAGGAAAAAAACAAAAAAACTCAAGATTTGGACTCAGAAAATAAGAATTTAGATCCATACAGTGTCTTTTAGATCCCTTCAGCCTTTATGCTCATTTCTAATCTAAGCTTCTCAGACCTGTTGGCGGCATTCTAAGCTCTTTTAGTATTACTCGGGTAGCATTTACATGTTTTTTTGGAGGTAGAGCAGTTAGGTGAAAATTGGAAGGTTGGTGGTGTGATTTCTAGCTTCTGAGTCCCCAATGGTCAAGCGGACAGGACACATGCTATAATCAATACAGTTCTAAGTATTGTGCTTTCATGAATGAGGTTAATGCATAATTTGTGGCCAACAGCAACTACTGACTTATAACTTCAAAACTGTTTAGTGAGGGGATGAAATGTTTGGCGTTTGTACGCAAAAAAGCAGGCTGCGGTTGCTTATAAAAACTCAGTTTATTTTAACATTACAACAACAACAACAGGTGAGAGAACAGGAAGCTGAGGGCAGCTAGTGGTCATAAATAAAGACGAAGCAGAGACTTCCAACTAAATAAATACAGGCTGAGGGCGGGGCAGCCTGCAGCCGCTCCAGTGTAGTCTACAGCCAACATCCACCCGGCAGCGCATTTACACATTCACGCACGTACAAACACACTCACACCATCGGAAAGAGACAACTCAGCTACACAGTGTACAAAAAACAAATTAAATCCGGAAAAAGTCGCAGTAGTCGAAAAAACGAAACGCAAAAAACTACAAATCCGTAGAGGCTGCAGCAGCTCGAGGTCTCAAAGGGAACAGTTCGACACTTTGGATGGTTCTGCTCAGCTACGGGACATCCCAGTGCAGTGAGTGTGAACAGTGTGAGGCTTTCATCTTACGCTGGTGGAAGGCTGGCGGCCGAAACGTGCAGAGCTCCAGGTTCTGCTATATGGCATCAGGTCACAGGAGGGTTCTCTTCCTTTAAGTTTTCATTTGCCCGTGAGCAGCTTGTGGTTAATAACAAACGTAAGACAGTCACTACTGTGGCAAAAAACTCTCAGATTATCGGAAGTTCTGGTTCTGATCCCGTACTTCTCTTCACTGATGCCATGATCGAAGTAGACCCCCCCCCAAAAAAAATGCTGTTAATGTGCTTGAGATGGCTAAGTGGGAAATGTTTAAAAGACTTGGTCACAGTTAGGAGCCAGATGTGCATTTCTATGTTCACAGCGCAAAAGTCTGATTGTGGAGTTAAAATGACTTCATGGGAAATATCCATTACTTTTAAGTACTTTTAAATTCCTGTTTCAAGTCCTTTTAAATAAACAAATGACAGTTAATGACTTTCCCCTGAATTTAATTTCCGGTCACTTGGAAACGGAACGTTGGCATTCTGAGAAATGACCGGTCCCGACTATACCCTGCAGTGTGCTCAGCAGTCCTGCACTCCAGCCGAGTGCACGTGAAAAGAGTTTGTACCCAGATTTTTTCATCTGGCCGAAACCTCCCAGAATAACCCGTTCAACAGCCTCAGACGTCAATATAGAAGCACCGTGAGCACCTGAGCCTGAAACCGGTGTATAAAAAAAATCAGTTGCACTGAGAAGAAACTGTTCCGTTCAAATCAAAGCTTTAGTCCCTGAGCAAGCAACAGCAGTCTTGAATTTTTTTTTTTTTTTCCCGCTGTCAGTGCAAAGATTCTTAAGTGGTTTTGCTTATCTAAAAGGAAACAGCAGGTACAATTAGCTGGAGCGCTACTGATTCTACTCGTCTACAGCACCACGGGTCTGTGTGTCCGTCTGCCACATGTCCACCATGTGCCCACACAGACTGGAAAATGCCCTGAACACCTGCAGCCGCGCATTTTCTACACCTAATAACCAGAAAGTGGCTGCAGTTTTTTTTTTCCGCTTTAGGAGGGGAATTCTGAACAAGTGAGCATGTAAGAGGGTACATCTCAGGAGAATTTGATCTACACAAGCTAAATTCTGTCCCTTTGAACGTTTACTTTTTTAAACAATAGATTAATGTCTGTGTGGGACGTAGTTACCTCTGAGCCCAGACCAAAGAGTGAACAAACTAATATGAACCCCGCGTGTCTGTCAGAAGGGCGCCTATGAGCCACGGGGGTGTTGGCTCAGAGGCGGGAGCGCTTGGCGGGCGGGGCGGCGCAGCGCTCCGACAGGCCCAGTCGGCTCAGCTCGGAGTGGAAAAACTGCTGCAGGCGGTGGCCGGCCTTTGCCTCGTTGGTGTGGCGAGGATTGTACTGGAGGCAGTTGGCGAACATCAACTCCACGTCAGAGATGAATTCACCTAAAAGGGGGGACAAAAGGCAAAGCATTTTCCACGCCGCTTACATTTAACCATGTGGTCATTTGAATGGTAAACATATGTAAAGTTAAGGAAAACTCTCCATTCCTATTTAAGGAAGACATCTTTAGTGAGGCAAATTAAGCTTAAACAGACTGTCAAGCACATCTTTCTCACCTGCTGTCTGGTATTGAAAGTTGTTGACCTTCTCTCTGATGATGCTAAGAGCAATCGGCTTCTTGATAATATCGTAGTAGTCAGGAACCTGCAAACAGGCACAACCGGGTCAACTACAATCCCTTCCAAAACAGGGGTTTTCAATTCTGGTCCTCAAGAGGCTGCTGTCCTGCAGAATTGAGAGGTTTCCCCGCTTCCCCCTGCTTCTACACACTGAATGGATCTCTTCAAAAGCTTATTATGCTCTCCACACGCCTGCTAACGGTGCACTGATGTGAATTAGGAGTGTTGAAGCCGGGAAACCTCCCAAACCTGCAGGACAGTGCAAGGTGTTGAACACCTGTGCTCCAAAGGGAAAATAAATGTGTGTGTTTAAAGCTGAGCTCATGACAGAGGCTTTGTGAAGAAGTTACAGTACTGCCTCACACCCAACAGGGCAGAATGACCACCAAAAAATATCTGTTCCAACTACTGGAATGTTTAAAATGGTTTCAAGGTTCAACCTTTAAAAAGGCCTAATTTTTCTCTGAGGAAATTCTGTACAGTTTAATACACATTTTCAACATCATTGATATTTTCAGCAAAACTTTGGACTCTTACAGACACGCACACATAAATTGATGTCAGTAATAACACTAACAAGAAAAAGGAGCAACAATTATCATTCATTAAACAGAACAGGGATTTGATTTATCCTCTCCAGTTATCCCTACAAGAAACTGGTTAAAACTGTCAAACTTTACTGGAGAGAGACGAAAAGAAAAAGAACAAAACTAACAAAAAAACCCACTAATCCGCATATGAAGTAGCAAACTTTTAAGAGCACTACTGACTAAATCAGCCACAAAATCTAGTGGAAAATGGACAGGATGAGACCAAACCAAAGCTAGGCCAACCTAGACATGTTATAGGGAGGTGTTTTGTTAGTTTCTTGCCAACACATTGTCACTGGTTATTCCAAATATGTATTTTTCTGTGTAAACGGACGGGTTATACCCGAGGCAACAAAAATACTGATGAAACAAAGCAGAAGCTGCATTTTTTCAGAATCATTAAACAAAAGAAATACATATAACCAGAAAGCCAAAAAGTTAAATGAAGCATCACTTTGCTCTTGGTTTATAACCTTGGCCTCTCAGCTTATACTGACCCAGTGACTTGTAAAACTTATCTCAGGAAATAACGCTGTAAATAAACTCCGCGTGCTTTGGTCTCAAGTAATTTTGGTAATTCATAATTAATTACTGGAGTTCACGTGTAGTTTTGATGGCCTGAATTTGTTTAATTTGTTTCACTCTGTCCATTTGAACATATGGGGGAACCAGAGAAAAGACACCTTCAGGCCACTTTGACTAATCAAAATCACCTCTGGAGCTTTTATAGAAAAAACCTGAAATAAAATTTGACACTGAGAAATAGAAACAATGGGTAATCCATCCAAAGAAGTGTGCATACCTGAGTCCTGGACACAAGCTTCATGAAAGGCCAGCTGTCTTCATGCCTCACCAGCTCCACCGTCAGCTGCTCGCAGGCTGAGAGCTCGTGGACGCCCTGGTTCCTCCCGGAGGAGCGCCGGCTGGAGGACGATGACGCCGGGAGGACGGGAAGCACGCTCCGGGGCGGTTTTGGTGGAGCAGCACCTGGGTGAGCAGCACGGGAGACACGGTGAGCTACTCCTGGTCATTCTCCTGTGACGCCCTGCTGTGACCAGCTCCATCTTGGCCAGCCATTTTGGTTTCACTGCCCCTGTTCGGTCTGTTTCCGGTTGTTTGGCGCATGCGGTTCTGGCTCTTACCGACTGGCGCTTTCTTGGTGGACTCGCTCTGCCCGGGGGACATTTTGGTGCTGCTGGCTGGTGCTGAGATCTCATGGCTGCTCCGATTACCTGAGCGCGAAGAGGCTCTACCATTGGCAACCGTGGCTGCCTTTGATGTAGATGGTGTGGCTTTTTTCCCTGAAGATCTGTTTGGTGGAGAGCAGTCAGTCACAGTTTGTGATTAAATATGATCGGGGTGACAGCAGTCCATCGTTACGTCTACAATGAAAACTGACTTTGAGGATGAGGAGCCTTTCCCTGAGGGGGCCGTGCTGTTCTTGGGCGTGGTAGGCTGACTCCTGGCACTAGCTTGTTGGCTCCTGCCTTTGGGAGGCGGGGCCTGGCTCCTCCTGGTGCTGGAGAACAGAAGAATCTGGGGGGTCTGAACGACTTGCACAGCTACAACTAAAGAGAAACTCCCGACCCTTACCTCTTTACTACTACCTCCTCCTCCTCCTCCTCTTCGTCTTCTTCCTCCTCCTCCTCTTCTTCCTCCTCCTCCGACTCTTCTTCGTCCTCGGACTCCTGCTCCTCCTCTACGTCATCCTCCTCATCTTCCTCCTCATCAATGGACGACCGCTGTCGGGAGGGAACGCGGCTCGAGCGTTGTTTAGGCCGACAGTCAGGACAGAACCAGTCACCCTCTGGAACAGACTGAAGCAGAGGGTTTTATACATAAACGGGTATGTATGAGAACTTGAATGGAAATGAGCTCAAATGAAAGATTGTGTCCTGGGTGGTTGCGCACTTTGGCCATAGCAAAAAACGCCCCTGCTTATAACTGTTCTGTTAAAACTACTGGATCAGTTTTGGACATAAAAAGAGGACCATCTCATGGCTAAGACAATATTAGGCTGGCCAAATCTGCATAATGCACCATGGTCCATTTTAAGCCATGTTGAGTCACCATTTTGGTTTCTCAGACTCACTGTAGATACACGTATGAACCTGTAGGAATAAGCTTAATATTCTGTTGCGTTTGTTTTTTAATCCATTTTAAATTACAAAGGCAATTGTGGTGCACTAAACGGGAAACTCTGTAGGCCAGATCTTTTAAACAACATTTATTTTCATTAGGAAGCATTCGAGTTCTTTCTATTGACATAGTTTCTAATGTTGGTTCTAACTAAACACCCTACCATGCCCAACTCCTATCTCCCCTCCCCCCATCCCCTATACCACTCGTTCTGTTCTTCCCTCCATCTCTACACTGACTAGTGGTTTCCTCTTATGTAGCTCACTGTCAGGTTGATGCCAACAGACATGTTGTATCTGCATTGCAAGTTGCTTTGGATAAAAGCGTCTGCTAAATGCAGAAACAATATATATTTCCTATCTTGAAGACTTGGAAGTTTAAAAAAAAAAAAAAAAGTGGGGTAACGTACCTTGAGACGGGGCCTCAGGCAGTGTGTGTGGTGCCCTCGATCACAGCTGTCACACAGCAGCATGTTGTCCGCGTCCCCTTTGCGTCTGCAGATGCGGCAGCGGGCATTGAGGACCGAACGGGACCACCGAATGCTTCGCTCCAGACTGGACAGGTGAACGAACACCTGAGAACAAAAACACACGCTCCGGATGTCATGATATGCAGAAGCACGCCAACTCTCAGAATAATGCGCTTGACAACTGATCACAGCAAAGCCTTTACAATGTGAATATGTAAGCTTGTGACCTGCGACAGGCTGGAACAGGACAGCAGAGACTCCCTCCATCGCTCCAGCACCGTCTTAATGACTCGACCGCTTTCACTTCCACCATCTAACGCAGAGATAGCAAGAAATTAATAGCCTGCACTAACTTTGACACTTTGTTGTTGTTGAGATCAGATGAAGATAATAATTTTTCTCTTAGAAAAATAGACTTAAATGTAAAAAATGACATCAAATTTACTTTGCCCTCTGAATCATTTGTTATTTGAAATCATACCGTCACTGGCCTGGTCCTCTTCTTTCCTTTTGGTCTTCTTTATTTTCTGGTCTTTTCTTGTGTCTTCATCAACTGCATAAGGATATGACAGTAGGGAAGCACAATGAATTACAAATAAATAAATAAATACATTCTATAGTTACTAAAAATATACTCAAGATGAATATTCATTTTTGTCCAATGCAAAAAAGTAACAATGACTAATGTACATGCCTGTAAGTTCCTACTCTAGTTATTCTATTCAAATGGTCCATTGTTCTTTATTATAGTCATAATTATTTTCATCATTAACACAAGGCTTCTGGTTATAGCTTTCTATTAGTTAATTTCATGTCTTGTCAAAGTCTTGAGTGCTTGAGACACTAATGGAGACAACTTTTTTTATTTTAATGCAAAAAAATATGTAGACCCACCCAGTGGAGCTTTGAGGAAGCGTTTCTCAATGCCTTGCTCAATGTGACCAAGTGCCTGAGCCAGGATTCGTACCGAGCTGTTGACAACCTGTGGAGTTCCACTGCCGCTGGTCCCGCAAGTAGCTGAGGTATCACACTTAAGCTCCAGGACCCTGAAAACATTACGCACCATAAAAGCAAAGGTAATTTGGCACTCTGAGGTCTGAAACCGAAATGCCAACCCCTCAAATGTGTTGCCTGTGACTTTATATGAACCAGGACATGTCTACCATCATCATGCCATCAGACAAAGGAACCAAAGATATCGTGTTGGGGAGTCTACCTGTCAGAGCAGCGGTCTCTGCTTCTCAGGTAGGCGGAGTCCACCTCCATGGCTTCCACCTGTCCGTTCACCCTAGCGTTCTCTCTGCCGTCAGAGCTGAGCCGCTCATAATCTCCCGCTTCCAGCGCAGAGCGCCACAGCTCTCTGTCCATCACCTACATGAGTGCAGAGCCGGACAGGTGAGCGATTTATGAACTGAACGTGCAGACATTTACCATCACGGGCAGGTCTACGTACTTTCAGAGTTCCCAGAGTCCCCTGGTGGATACGGTCTTCCAGGTCCAGCAGTAAGTCTCTTAACCTCCCCTCCATCAGAGTTTCGGCTGCAGCAGCACATTCTGGGACAGTTTGAGGGGCCTCGGCGTCATCTGGGCAAAGGGGTCAGAGTTTGTACAAGTCGAGTTATTTCTCGTATCTGTGAACAGGAGCGCGAGCCCTCTCTGTGGGCTTACCGGTGTGGCTGTATTTATTCTGGTCAAAGTTCTGCAGCAGGTGTTGAAGTCTGTCCCTGTCCTGCTGGAGCGCCTCTCTCAGGCTGCTCTCTCTGTGCCCCCGCGGGTTCAGAGCCTCGATCAGCTGATCCACTTGCTCTAAGGAGCTGTAGAAGAACCACTGGTTGGGACGGTTGACTGGTAGACTGGACGTTTGGAGGGGGGCCAGGCTTGAACCAGTGCTGTGGAATTTTGAAAAAAGTTCGGACATGATCAGAAGCTCTGTAAACGCAGAATCTGCCGACGGCTTCAGACTCTGAACCCACCTTTCTCCAGTTGGTTCAGTCTTAACAGCTGCCTCGTCCTCCATTTTGGTGGCCGAGTCTTCAGCGGGTTTGGGGCGTGGCTGCAGCATGTCTTCCGTCAGGCCGAAGCAGTCGTCCTCCACAAAGAGAGCAGAGGCAGAGGGGACGATCCAGTACCTACGGTACAACCGGTCTCTGCCCAGAGGCAGCAGGCAGGTGCAGGCTGCCGCCTTATGGATCTGCTCCTGGAGCTCTCGAACCTGCCAGGAGGAGACGTGTGAGCTCATGGCTTTATTGTTGTTGTTTTTCCTGATTAACAACAGAAACACCAACCGGAGCTTAAAGTCTCTGATACTGAAGAGCTGGATGCATGTTTTACATTAAGCTAAAATAAAGCGAGCCGCATTTCTGTTAACTTTTGTAAAAAGGATTTGTGTGCGTAACAATCCCGACTTCTGACCTTCTCCTGTTCTTTCTCCAGCTCCTCTGCAGTCAAGCTGGGAGGAGAGCAGGACGAGGGTTTGGGGTCAGAGCTGCATTCTTTCTGTTGTTTTTCCTTCTGGCTGCTATTAGCTGAAGAAAACAGGAAAACAAAAATGAACACACATTTCACTCTGTAACTGTTCAAATGAACCTTTGGCAGTTCCGACATGTTTAATAATATCATGTGTGTGCCCTCCATGAAATTCAGAAAAGAAATGACAGTAAGCAGGTGCACCTTCAATGCATTTGTTTTTGAAGAGGGAAATGAAACTGTTCAAAGAATACAATGCCAAAAATACCAATTAGAGGTTAGATTACTTTAATCAGTAATTCATGTCAGAGGTTTTACCTTTCAAAGTAATCTTGTTGGATGGATCAATTTCATCATCATTGCCCTGAGAGTGATGTTTTGTAGCTGCCTCACTGAGGAAAAAGAAAATATGGGACTGTCATATTGCGAAATAAATTGTTACTTGTTTCATGACTACAAACATGCACACATCTGATGGATCTACAGCCACAGCATTAAACACCACAATTGCTTTAATTACAAAATCAGTTGACAGTTCTCAGTTCTTTTGAGGTTGCATAGCTTATGAAGAAGCATGGAAGTCCTCCAGCATTCATTCCTCTGTTTAGAAAAAAAAACATTTCATGGAGAAGTAAAAAACAAAAAAAACAAAAAAAAACATATTTCCCACTGCTGTTAGAAACAACAGATGGAAAAAAACAAACAAAAAAAACATCTCCCATTTCAAATCAAGACAGATGACATAAGGTCTCCAAGGCTAATAAAAGGCAAACACATACTTCGAACTAAAAAACTAAGGTATAAAGGTATGGGCAGTTACAATTACTAATGTTGTATGTCAGAATTACTTTTTAAAGGTATCTTTACATACCCATTTGTTTGGAATCTTAACTTTGTCTCTTGTTCTTTTAGTTTCTCCTCCTTCTCCTTCAGCCTCTGCTCCTGCTCCCTCAGCTTTTCCTCCTTCCGAAGACGAACCCTACGTGCGAAACGAGTGGCAAAAAGACACAGCGGATCGGAATTTTCCTTCAAATGAATCACTTCAGTTTCTGCCCATTTACAGCTCTGTGACTGACCAACTGGCATTCACATCACAATTTTTCACCATCCCAAGATCATTTGGATCTAACCAGTATTGCCTTCACTTTAAATAGTGGAAGCAATCCACAGTATCTACAATGTCTCAGACAACAGATGTCACTGACTAGGTTTACACTGTAGTGACATCCCTGCTTGCTCACACTTACACACACCAGTACAGACTTTGCGCACCCCCATCCACTCACTGCTATTCTTTAGACAGCATCCCCAAAGCATTAATCTCGATCACCATGCTTCATTGTGGGCGAGCATGTTGTTCTTTGGGTGTTTTCAATAAAGTTCAAACTATTGCCGTTTCCCCGGTAATCAATATTTGTTTGTTTGTTTGTTTTTTTTCTCTGTGGGTGCACAGCTTCTAGTGGAGCTGAACTCTTTGGGTGTAAGTTGTACCTTTCTTTTCAGCATACTGCCATTTAAGTAACAGGCAGAAATGGCAAAAATACAAACAAGTCACTGCAGCCATACATTTCACTATGAAATCTGTTTGTATATTGCGATCTCCTAAACATCCTAAAGCCAAGCTGTGGAAACGGGATGTCAGAAATGTCCTGCAGAGTCCGGTACTTGGGCATTCCTCCTTTAACCCCTGTGGCCTTTGGATTGGTGTCTTTATTGGTTATGCTTTGATTCTACATTCTGCCATCTTGTGATTTTGCCGAGTGACAGCACCTGTGTGCAGCCTCCTCCCTCTCTCTGTGGTGCTGCTTGGCTCTGATCTCTCTCAGTTCCTGCTTGGCTGCCCTCTGCTCCTCCACACAGTCTTCAATCAAGTCTCTGCTTGATGCCAGTGTCAGCAGCTTCCCCACCAGGGCCTGCAGGATCCTTAGCTTCTCCCCTGCAGACGCAGAAACGAATGTACAGTTTTCTGATGCGATTTCAAGTGACACTTTTGAAAAGTGTTCCAACATCATGTCTAATTAGTGAACAATAGACCATTTGAATGAGCAGACCTGGTGTGAGGTCGTACACTGGTCTGCATGACAGTCTTTTCAGAAGTGAAGGATCAGCCAGGCGCAGCTCCACGCACGGATCGTCTGTGACCGTGAACCCGCCCTGCTTTTGGTAGCGGAATTTAGCATTGCCGTGGTTGGAATCGGCCCCGGAAGCCAGGATGTGCAGGCGCAGGATTTCCGAAAGCGTGCAGCTGTCCAAATCCAGCTCTTTGAGACTGCTGCCCTGATGGAGCTGCGGCCAGGCGGCAGCTAGCGAGGCCACGGCACTCAGAGCTGACCAGGTGGGGTCTGGGTCATCGTCCAGAGACTCCCACAGGTCTGCAGACACACAGCAGAAACAAGTTTAAATATCTCACCACACAACAATAACTAACAAGTCAAAAGCAGGTTAAAAGTACACATAACAATACTTCAGACTCTAGTCCAGAATCATTTATGTGTAGACTTAAAACAAAGCAGAATATCACATAGCTATCAATTATTTGTAATGGTTAACCTATGTTCTGGAGTCATCTGCTTAAATGTTGTAAAATAAGATGTTAAACACATAATTTCTAATTCAGAATTTTAAATAAAATAAATAGTCAAATCTGTACAGAGAAGAAATATGAATGCAATCATGATCATTCCCATCTGTGGCATCTGGTTCTTGAAATATTGCTAATCCTTTGCTGACCTTCAGCCTGATCTTTGGCCACCTCCTCCTGCTCCTCATCCAGAGCCTGAAAGATGGCGGTGAGGAAGAAGAAGAGCAGTTCACACAGTGGACCTTCGGGATCTGAACTAACCAGAGCCTCCTCCAGAACATCTGTTAAAAGAAGAAGACATCAGCATAACCCCATAGCACCTCTCTCCTGTCTGGGAGATCTTAAACTTGGAAAGGTTAACTATTACAGTTGGATCAAATTGGAATATTTAGTTGAAAACAAAACAAAAACATCTGTGTAAAATACCTAGGATCAACTCAAAAAACACCACAGCTGAAGGAGTAAGCAGGATTTTAGCATTTGCTCTCACCTAGAGAGACGCCATCAGGAAACTCATCCTTGAGATCAAAGGCCTCACCAAAGGCCCTCAAGAACTCCAGAACCATGACAGTTTCTCCAAACAGCTCGCCTGGGAGCCGGGTTCTCACTGGAAGAGGACTGGGTAACTCCTGATGGAACAAACGGATGAGAGAGGAAGCTTAGAAAGAACCAACTATTTTCACATTTTTTAAAAAAAAGAACTAAATGAACCAGTGAGCAAACAAAGAAAAAGAAAAGCTAAAACAACCAACTGGAACAGAAGCAGAGGGGTGGGTGGTTTTCCCTTTTCTCAGTGGACCACAGAGGACACCACACCAGCTGATGCTGCATTTTGCATACAGCTTAAGTCTCGACAGAAAAAGAAAAACCCCCTTGAACGTAAACATTCATTCGTAAAAAAAAAAATTGTATATAGGGCCATGCGCCACACACTGAAATAACCATTTTTTAAGCCATTTTAGGATTGCTAAAAGATTATTTTGATGAGCAAAAAGGAGTGGCGAACTATGAAGGCATGTGCGCTTTTTTGGGCAACTCATTCAACAACTTCATGGTTGAGCAAATCACAAGCCACATGTTTTGCACCTGTGTAGAACTAAAGTGAAATATTTCTCAAACATGAATACGAGAGACCATATCCAATGTTTTTACCTGAAGACTGAAGGGAAAAAAAGCAAATTCGGCACTTGGGTTAAATTTAGCGTGATGGGAAATAAGGGAAGTCATCAGAGGAACCTCACCTGTTTTTAAACTTAAAAGTGAACAAGCACTGCCGGTAGTTTGGTTAGATGTTTAGTCCACAGGAACTGAAACCTATTCCAATGAAGACTGCGTCCAGTGAGGGATGGACGGAGAATAAAATGCCAGCCTTCAACCAATGTCTAACTGCACCGACAGGCTCCTAAACGATCGCTTAGTAATTTAATCTGACTCATTAATAAATCAGTAATACGCTTTAAATTTAGTTCAGAATCTCAGACGTCGGTATCAACATTTCAGTGTTGTTTCAGAATGCCTGGCATACTACAGTCTTTGACAGACCATTTAAGCTGAAACTCTGAAAATGGCGTATCCCTGACTTTAGCATCGGTTACCATGGTGATCTGAAAAGATTAAACAGAGCCAAATTCATAAGAATAAGCACACTGTTCAAGTTCAGCTCAGCAGAGCTCACTAAAGCAGTAATCTCATTCACATCTGACTGCATCTGGGGGCAGATTATGAACTGCATGGGTTACATAATGTGATATCCGAGTTTAAATGTAGAACGGACTTAGAGTCAGCATAAACATGATTATGTGCACCTACTGACATAAACCATCGATTCATCGGCCACAGGTGGTCATTTAGAAAACTAAAATAACTAAAAATAGGCACGTGAAGAAAATGAGGAAATAGCGCAGATGTGTCTGTGGTGATGTCCAAACAAGTTAAACATGGCTTTGGACATGGACATGGACACAGGCCTGTTTAGATTTTTTCCATTTTCAAACTCAGCAAATTTTTTCAGGGGAAAAAAAAAGAAAAAGAAAAGTTCACTGTTGTCCCATTTCCCTCACATAATGCTAAACCAGTGAGTTTCTTAGAAAATAGGCCCGTGACATTCATGGAAATGAAGTTCCATGGCAGATTTTAAGATGTTTAAACCTTCTTTTGTCACTGTGTAATTCTTTTAAATTTTTATATGAGCACTTTGTGCATAAAGTAAATAATTGGACGCTGACCATTAGAAAGGATGTTAATGCATGGCTGTCATGTGAGGGTTTCCAGGCTTTCAGTCTCCAATTATTATTATTTTTTTTTCATACTGACCTTCAGGTCTTCACACTCCATGTCCTCTCTGGGTTTGTTCCACAGCTTCAGTCGTTGAGCATATTTTTTCTTCTCCTCCTTCAGTTTCTCTCGTTCCTATGAAATAGATTCATAAAGTTTTGACACCAGCCAAGTTAAATCTAAGAATCTAAGAAAAATACAAAATCTGCCACCTACCCTTTCTTTTTCCAGCTTCCTGCGCTCCTTCTCTTCCTTCTTCTTCTGCTTCTCTTCCTCAAAACGGCGCCTTTGTTCCTCCCTGACCTTGTCCTTGTCTTCTTTTTCCCGCCTCTTGGCCTCCTGGGCCTCCTCCCTCTCCCTCTTCAGCCGGGCTCTGTCGTGGGCAGCAGAAGCCATCTCTTCCCTCCTCTGCATTAACTTCAGCTTCTCCTCCACCGCGCTGAGCGGCAACGGACCAGCCTGGAAATGCGCCAAATTTCAGTCCAAACAAATACTGGTCGAGCTATAAAAACCACACAAATCCCGACGAGAAACCGAAAGAAGGGCATAAAAGTCTCTGTAAATGAAAGAAAAGGCCCACCATGCCTCTCTAAAACCACCGGTACTACTTTAAAGAAGGGTCAAAAGCCTTTTTCTTTCACCAAGAAAGAAAAAGGCTCTATATCGAAGATGTTTTTGGGCACTTTTAGGAAGCATCTGTTGAGATTATAGATGCCATGTCGAGAAAAACAGAGTGGATAACAGTGCATAGCAACATAGGAGGCTTTTCCACCAGTACTTTACTTGTTTTTGGCATTTCCATTAGGAGCTAGCGTCTCTGAGTATTTACAATTTTAGCACCCATTCAGGGGTGGGCAATTCCAGGCCTCGAGGGCCACTGTCCTGCAGGTCAAACTGAACCTTTGGCGAGATTTTTCAGGACTGCTGATGTGGTGTTGATGTGAATCAGGAGTGTAGAGGCAGGGAAACCTCTAAAAACTGCAGGACAGCGGCCCTCAAGGCCTGGAGTTTCCCACCCCTGACCCTACTCCGTCAGGGATCCAAGCAGAGTGATGGCAGAATGCCGGCCACTGACTGCCCAGTGAGTCTGATGACTTGATAAAATCCCTTCAGGACAGGACCACCCATTTTCAAAATTCAAAGGCTAATTTAATTAACTCTCTATTAGTGTTACATACAAATGATGGCATGCGCCATTCCTGTTAGGAGCTCATTTATAATGGCAAACCACCTTAACCGACCCATGGAGAAGTGAGCAGGGCTGAGTTAATGGAAAATCCCCAAAACACTACAATTATTTTCATGTACCTGTTTGGGGGAGCCACGCCCTCCTCCATTTGAGGGGGAGCTGTAGGGGAAGAGGGGGGGCTCATCAGGGAAGAACTGAGAAAAGGTCTGCTCGGCCAGCCGGTACTTCTTCACCGTGGAGCCCTGGAAGACGCACAGATGAGTTAGAACCGTAGGGGCCCGACACAAGTGACTCGCCTGTTAAGCAGCCATTGGTAGTATTGGCGTTACCTTCAGTGTGATGATCCCCCTCACAGGCTCACAATGCTGCTTGAAGAGCAGCTTCAGCCTCTCTCTGGACAAAGTGGACTTCCTACGACTGAAAGGACCAAACGTTCATCACCTCAACAGCTGAAGCAAACAGGAACCATCCCTAGAATTTCCCATTATGTCCCCCAACAATCAAGCAACATCTGGCCCTGTTGACATTCAGGCTGTTGTGTTTTTTTTGTCCAACTGGCCCTCAAGTTTTATGAAAAACTTACTTAAGTTTCTGGACTATAAGAAGAAGTTTTTTCCCCCATAGTTATACTGACATCTTACAGTCGGGTGCAACTTATTCAAAATATGTAAGGTTTTAAGTGGTAATTCCTAAATACTGGCATGAACCAAGGACTAAGCTTTATTGTCAACAGCCGCGAGAGGGGCACTTAAAAACAACCCAGTCATGTTGAATGATATCAAAAGCATGGTGAACTTGCCTACTGGTTAATTACTAGCCAGTTACCCCAATTTATCCATTTGCTTTATGCTATTGTGCATCTGAATAACTGTTTGTGTGTCATGTTATTCATCCTGTTGTGTGCTTTTGTGTACTTGAATAACTTGCGTTTCCATATTAAGGGGTTTTTGGATTGGATTTTGTAAAAATAAGTTTTTTAATGAATGCAACGTATAGTCTAATGCGATTTACATCTTTTATTTATGAAACATTTTTTGACCGATAGCACCTCACAGTCCAGAAAATGTAGTAACATCCTGTAACTAGACCATGTGCATAAACCGGCACAAAACAACCTTTTTGTTTTATTTAGGTAGCATTGGCTCATTACGTTTTGCCGTTTTTACATTTGTATAAAGAGTACAATATAGGCATTGTTAGTGTACAACGCATGTATCAACAGTGGTGCATGTGATCACATTTTCAATTCAACTTTCAAAGAAAAAACTCATATTTCTAACCGTACATTCATCTTTGTAAAAATAAAGAAAATGTGAATGTCTTGTTTCAGTAGGACTTATTCTTAAAAGGTATTCAAACAAATATATTACTAATCTTATAGAGATCTTTTTTAATTGAGATGTTTTATTGCTACTTTATCTGATAAAATAAGAGCATCAGGGCATGAGGATACATTTACATTACAGTACTTCTACTAACCCAAGCAAAATTAGTCAGATGGACTCGTTTTGTCACTTTCTTCCAGCCAGCATTTATTGATCTGTTGGTCTGCTTGCTCATAACCTTTACCAACAAATCTAATGTATATGAAGGACGTATTTTGATCTGAGAAATACTCTCCAGATCCCTGTTTGTGGTTGGTCTTCTAGAGTCAACAAAGCCCCTTTATAAGAACAAACACTTATCCAAATATCTAAAGAGGTAGGCTGCATAGTTAGGGATGGTTCTGGCACATGACAGATAAAGTGAAGCTTCCCACCTGATCTGATTGGCTTTGACAGTAAATGTCTCACTGTGTTCATCCTTCATCATCCTCACTTTGTATTTAAATACTGATGGACTCAGAGGCTTCTTCTTCCTGTAGACATGCAAATAAGCATACAGAGACAGTGTTGTCATATATGTCGTCCCTGCATAGATCATCCTAGCATCAGTAAGCATTTCTCACCCCATGTGCTCCAATTCTTAAAATCATTTCATACATAGAGCCACAAAGTAAAACGCTGACTATCACAGCCACTTCACCTCTCTTAAATTCAAATGGAAGAACTTTTAAAGCCATTTTAAAGTGAAATTTAAAGATTTTTCAGTGCCTCACGGTAATGATAATTTTGCTTTTACCTAAACACTTTAAATAATCATTGTCCTTCATTATCACATTTCAAACTTATCCAAATTAGAAGTTACTGAACCAAAAAGGACTAAACAGCATTCTACTCAAGGGTGACAAATGACAACCACAACAAAGTTGCTTCTAAAAAAAATTCCAAAAAAAAAAAAAAGTATCACCTGCCATTAATTGCACCTGCTTTATAACTTCTTCGGCCTGTACAACTGAAAAAAAAAATCCCCTTTATTTCAAGAAATATTTTGGTGAAGGGGAAATATATGAGGACAATATGAAGAAAGCTGTTCATCAGCTCCTGAAGCCATCTTGGTGAAAACAAGCCAAACAACTCTGCTTTAGTCAGCACAGGAGCTTTAACCCTCAAACAGAAAGCTTTAGCGTGCATTACTCTGATCCCAAGAAGATCACTTTCAAAAGGCTTTGGTTGCTTTCATGTAAAGTCTTTCAGTTTTAGTCTTATCTTTTGGTTGTTGTCACTAAAGAAAAGCTCTTAGTCGAGCTGAGGTAAACTCCCATTAGTTGATTCCGGCATTTTCCAGAAAACATGTGACCTTTCTGTGAGTTTATCATTGCTTTTCTAATTACAGTGAAAGGGGAAATGGCTGTGATAATTCACCTCAAATAATCCCAGTTGTGTGATTATTCAACCGGGAGAGCAAATGTGTGACATGATGGCTACTAACCCGTTGACCTGTGCTTTGGGACTCTGGAAGGCATGGCTCTCATCGTCACTGTCGCTGATCACAATGGTGTCAGCATCAGCTGCACGTGTGTGTCCGTTTGTGACCGCTTTGGCGTGAGAGCAGGGGAAAGGTGGAAGCACCTGCAGGATCTCACACACATGCCTGAAGCACACACACAAACACACACATGTTTTTGCATCCACATACATCAAAGTTCAAAATAAACAGAACAGCCATGCTAGCCGTACACAAGACGGGAATTCTCCGCTCCAGTACCTGGCTCCGTTGCGTCTGCTGACATCTACGATCTCCCCGGGGAAGAAGCGGCCTTTGACAAAGTTGAACACGTCTTCACAGAGCTCGGACAGCCTGGCGCGATGGCTCAGAGCGGCCAGGTGCAGCAGGGGCACCAGCAGGGACTGGGGGAAGCTCTGGAGGTTCTGCCTCGCCCGCTGCTCGCTCTCTACCGCCTCCAGGTAAGTCAGGCCCGCTCGCCCCGTCAACGCGCAGCTCCACACCAAGCTGTTGCAGAGGATGGTCCTCTCAAAAAACTCACTGCGTAGGGGTTGAGAGAAAAAGAGGTTTTAGAGATCCTTAAATCAAAGTTGAGTTGCCAGGATGTGCTGCTGTGTATACTGCAGAATCCCTGTCCAGATTCAGCTCCACCATGTCTGTACAAAACAGAAAGAGGAGCTGCTGCTCCCCTTTTCTAGTCTAAACAAAAGAAAGTCAGTGGATCAGTTAATGAGGGAAATGATTTTAAGTTAACAGGCATGATCTAAATAACTGTGTTCTCTCCATAAGTAATTCTATTTAGGCTGCTGACAAGAAAAAGATTGACCGAAAAGATAAATGTTGTGATGCACGAGTACTGATGGTTGACACTTTTCCTGTGTTGCGTAAAGAACAGACGGTGCTCACTGCTTGCTCATGTACAACTGCAGGCATAAATGATGAAACCACCACACCCAAAAAGAAAGAAAAGATCAGACAGCAGATAAAAAAAACACTTTTTTTCCCGGGTACAAGACCCTTGTCTTTCAGCAGATTTTTCTATTTAAGAAAAAAAGAAGAAAAAAAAAGAGGAACAACCGGGACAGAACGGTCTAGAGAAGAGCAACCGGGACAGAACGGTCTAGAGAAGAGCAACCAGGACAGAACGGGCTAGAGAGACGCAACCGGGACTGAACGGGCTAGAGAGGAGGAACCGGGACCGAACAGGCTAGAGAGGAGCAA
>CAJRST010002224.1:18305859-18325177 GCA_907169785.1 Menidia menidia | reverse complement strand
GAGCAACCGGGTCTAAGCGGGCTAGAGAGGAGCAACCGGGTCTAAGCGGGATAGAGAGGAGCAACCGGGACAGAGCGGGCTAGAGAGGAGCAACCGGGTCTAAACGGGATAGAGAGGAGACACTAGATCTAAGTGGGCTAGAGAGGAGCAACCGGGTCTAAGCGGGCTAGAGAGAAGCAATTGGGACAGAACGAGCTAGAGAGGAGCAGTCTGACTGGATGGCAGTAGAGATGGCAGCTGTTACCTCTACAGGAAATTATGTCAGCTAAAGGACCAGGAGAGATGGCAGTTACAGGCAATCCATTGGTAGACTAACTGGATACAAAAAGGACGTTTAAGACCTCTGAATAAAAACTTGTAAAGTAATGATGTCATAACGACCTACAGAAGCAATTGCTGTAGGCGATGCTGTATTGATTCATTCGATCAAAACAAATATGGAATTAAGTCATAGCTCCTAGGTTGCACAGTCCCGTTAAAACCTTGGACGACATTTGGTAAATAAATATTTCGTGGCGAGTAGATGTTGACCAAACACACCGTTGTTTCTCAACCGAAAACATAAAGGGACCCCGGCACATGATGCTGAACTATGTCCCCAGTTTGAAAGTGGATTTCTCGCTTTTGTGTATAATTTGACTTTTTAGACGGAGGTAAAAAGTAGGTTCTGCCGACACTATTCGCCGAGCTCACAAACTACAACTGCCTCCATTGTTACTCGGAGCTGGTCCTCGGCAGAACAGACCACCAGACGGAGTTGAAGTGTGAATAATGGCACCGAGCTAACGGCTAGATCTATCCGCGATAACCTCCGACTGGCAGCCCAACTGCTAGCTCCACCGGCTAACCGCCGCGTTAGCTAGCCCGCATTACACCTGTCCCAGGGCGGGCTACTCCTACCTGCACCAGCCCACTGCTGGGGGTCACTAGCCGGTTCGATTTTTTAAAGTTTAAAGTGAAAATAAAGTTATTTTTTCAAATCCAAAACTGTATAGAAGCTTCCCAAACAGTAAGTCTGAACAACACCGCAGCGCTCGGAAGCTTAAATGTATGAACCGAGCGGGCTTGGGAACTACTTACTCGTAGGTCCTGAAGATTTCGTGTGTGATTTTACAGAGGAACACTTCTTCCTCCGGCCGCAGGTCCGCCGGTGGTTTGTGTCGGATGAAGGCTCTTCTGTGGAGTAGCGGCATGTTTTTGCTCCGCTTCCACTCTGGGAGACAGAGGAGAGAAAGCAAAGTGACCCACGAGACCGAGAGATAAAACTCCGGCTAAACACAAACTGCTAGTCCGAACAGGAAAAAGTGGACCATAGAGGAAAAGTGGCAAAGGCCAAACCGTAAGCGGCGGCAGAGAGGAGGACGAAAGCGGGTCTTTTGTTAGACGCGCCGATAATCTGTCCACATGGAAGTGTTTTTCCCCCCACTATCCGAGCCGACACACTCAACTCTGACTCGACCCAGCACGAAGCCCAGATCCACCGGCGGATAAATGGATGTGGCAGGAATGCGTTTTCTAGCGGTCTTTACCAAGTTGTGTAACGACGAGGCGATAACCGGCAATCCAAACTGAGGAGGAAGAAGTCCGGGCTAAATCGGCTCACAGGCGGCTTGTTGACGAAGTTTTCACGTACTTCACGGACTCGCACGCAGCTGGGAAATTTCAGTGCTTCAACGTCGTCTGCACGTATGCTTGATTCAGGAGGATTAAAGTGATCAAACGAAAATAGAATTGATTATCTTACGTTAAGATATTTTACCATCGACGATGCATACACGTGAACATGTTCAATAGATGGCTTTGGATGTGAATATTTGTAGACGAACGTCAAAATAGAGAATCAAACAGGGGAAAAGACTATTGACGCTACGTTTAACTCAAATACAAAAAAAGTTGCCTTGTTTATGACTTTCAGGTTCGTGAGTTAGATTGCTGGCTCAATTTGTTAATGAAACGTGATACGGGTTTGCTGAAAGAGCAGCATTAGCCACACACGTGGTGTGACTCCCAGTCACCATTAGCCAAACAATGGAGGTGCCCGGGTTGCAACAGGTCTTTCAAAATAACTTTCTGCCATGACAGGCGGAAAGGGGCCGTTACGTCACTGTACGTGTGGTGCATCGATAACTCGGTCCCTGCTGATACAACAGGGGCCAGGAACTTTGAAGTGAATGTAGGCGTTTGAGAGTGTAGATAGCGTGACTTAACAACAGAAAATTTTTCACTAAGGTACTAAAAATGTCAATAAAATTATTACTAACGGGAAACAACTGAGTCAGCTTCAGTGCTCTTCCTCTCTACACAAGGGTGGGATGTAGAGTAAGTGATTCCATTGATCATCATCATAAAACTGACATTGATTTTCCGGGTCAAGGCCCAGTCAGTTGCTACTTACACCAAACTGCCCCAAATTACATCTTGAGCACATACTTATATATATTTTTCCAGATAATTGTCACTGCCTTGCTCTTAATTTCTTCTTGAAATTCTCACTGTAAACTGGCAAATGGCACAAGCAGTTCTTATGGGTCAAGTTTTCATATCAGGATGTATAAGAAAAAATGTTGGGGAAAAAAAGAACAAAAATAATTGTTGAAAATCATCTGATGAATTTACCATGAATATTTTTTCTTTATCTTTCTATACATACATGCTTTGCAGAGGCTTACCCATACATAGTATTTTCACCTTCGTTGGGTTTCAGCTTCCTGTACCACTCCAGTTCATCATTAATTAATGATTCATTAATCATTAATTAATGAATAAAATCAAATAATGCATTACTTACATAAAATAAATTCATTATGACTAAAGTTATTGCGAGGGAACAAAAAAGGAAAAAAACTGTCCGTGTTGTGTAATGAAACAAAAGGTGTGTTTTATTGTAAATTTAAAGTCTGCTATCAAATCATTACAAAAATTCAATCCAGTTTTATTAATATAATCCCAAGAAATGTAATCTCAAGGCACTTCAATGATAGAGTCACTTCCGGAAAATTACTATCTAACCCGCTGAAATAGTAGAATGTTTACATGATCAGTCCATAGTTCACTTCAAGGTTACAGAGGGGGCTAAAACACATCCCAACTTTCATCGGAAAGGTCACCTTTCCATCACTCAGAGGGTCAACTTAGATCACCCAACATAACTTAAGATATCTTCATTTATGTTAGGTAACATAACAGTAGCATAGCTGAATATGCAAGTTTTTGGAGGGGTGGAAGAAGGCCAGATAAAACTCATCTTTACATCGGAAGAACATGACAATTGCACACATAGAGAACCAGCTTGAATTAAAACCAATAATCCACTGTACACACTAATCAAATTTGAAATGAATTCAAGTCACACAAATTTAAAAATGCCAGAAAAAATAAGACTGCTGTGCGTGCGTTTCAATATCAGGTATTAAAGATCTTAGACTGGAAACACTAACTGACACCATTTCTAATGGAAACCAGACACTGAGTTTTATGGAATTGTAAATTCAGGCCTACAGTGAGGAAAATAAGTGTTTGAACACCCTGTTATTTTGCAAGTTCTCCCACTTGGAAATCATGGAGGCGTCTGAAATTGTCATCGTAGGTGCATGTCCACTTTGAGAGTAATAATCTTACAAAAATAAAAAAAGCCAAAAATCACATTATATGATTTTTAAAACTATTTATTTTTATGATACAGCTGTAAATAAATATTTGAACACCTGAGAAAATTTTGTACAGTAGCCTTTGTTTGCAATTACAAAGGTCAGACATTTCCTGTAGTTTTCCCATCAGGTTTGCACACACTGCAGGAAGGATTTTGACATTGTTAGTGGACTTATGAGCAAAAAGTTATATTTTGGTCTCATCTGACCACTTGACTTTCTCCAATGACTCCTCTGGATCCTCCAGATGGTCATTGGTAAACTTAAGACAGGCCTTGACATGTGCTGGTTTAAGCAGGGGAGCCTTTCGTGACATGTATGATTTCAAACCATGACGTCTTAGTGTATTACCAACAGTAACTTTGGAAACACTGGTCCCAGCTCTTTTCAGGTCATTGGCCAGCTCTTCCCATGTAGTTCTGGGCTGATTTCACATCTTTCTTAGGATCACTGAGAACCCACGAGGTGAGATCTTGCATGAAGCCCCAGTCCGAGGGAGATTGACAGTCATGTTTAGCTTCTTCCATTTTCTAATGATTGCTCCAACAGTGGACCCTTTTTCCCCAAGCTGCTTGGCAATTTCCCCGTAGCCATTTCTCGCCTTGTGGAGGTGTACAGTTTTGTCTCTAGTGTCTTTGGACAGCTCTTTGGTCTTGGTTATGTTAGTAGTTGGATTCTTACTGATTGTGTGGACAGGACAGGTGTCTTTATGCAGCTAACGACCTCCAACAGGTGCATCTAATTTAGGATAATAAGTGGAGGTGGACATTTTGATGGCAGACTAAGGTCTTTGAGAATCAGAATTCTAGCTGATAGACAGGTGTTCAAATACTTATTTGCAGCTGTATTATACAAATAATTAGTTTAAAAAATCATATATGATTTCTTTTTTTAAGATTATGTCTCTCACAGTGGACATGCACCTACGATGACAATTTCAGACCCCTTCCTGATTTCTAAATGGGAGAACTTGCAACATAGCAGGGTGTTCAAATACTTATTTTCCTCATTGTAAAAGTAAAAATGGTTCAGTCATGTCCAAGTTCCTTTATAGATGAAGTACACTATGTACAGATCAATCAGTTTGTGGTCATATGACCTTGTACAAGTGAATCTGCCTAAGAGCTTCGGGGTCTATGTCGCTGCCCAGGTAGACGTCATAGTCCACAGGAAGCTCTTCCACCCAGCCGGGCTGCTGCAGCATCTGATGGACACAAAACACAAGTGCCTTAATATCACTATGTTAAACCATGGACAACATAGTGATTTCACATGCATTTCTCTTCTTTCATGACTTTACCTGCAGGGAGCTGAGACTTTCTTGCAGACTGGGGACCGTCACCAGCAGAGATCCAGTCCTCCTAAAAGTCTGCATGATGACTGTCCATGCTCTAAACACAATTGGACACACAAAACAAACTATTAAAGGTTTTTGTTTTGTGTATATTTTCAGTGCTATTCTCAGTTGCATTACCTGACTTGCTCTTCAGGCTCCATGAAGTATTCAAATACATTGTTCATGATTAGAACATCAGCACTTTGTAACAGAACGCCTTGTGTGCAGACATCAGCATGAACCACCTGCAAAGATTAGGGCTGGTTTCAGCTGCCATGCATAAGTATGTGAAAAAAAATCCATTCAAATTAGTTGAAAGTCATTTAGAGGAACAAACCTTTACTCTGTCCGTCATGCTATACTTTTGCAGGGTCTCATTCTGCAATCTGACAAATTCTTCACTGAGCTCAAGGCCAAGAAGCTGAGTGGCTGAGCTGTACACATACCCCTACGCAATAAAACATAACACAACATGTATTAAATACTCACATGCTGCATATACAGCATATGATGAGTGTTCACTCAAAGGATTTTAATCCATCTCCACTGCACATCCTATAAAAGCTTACATAATACCATGATCTTTTTAGTTTGTTTAAAATTGTGTTAATTATTATTGATAAATAATGTGATGGCTAGAATAATGGCACTCTGTACTATGGTGTACATCAGGCCCCATGTTCAATTACTGTTGTTATCAGTTGTAAGCTACCATTTAAGTGTCTGCTAAATTACTAAATAAACTGCAATTCCATTGGGAATCTTAGAATGCAAAAGCTAAAAAAGTACAATATACTATTAAGAAAAGACCACAATGCAGTTGGACAAGGTGTTCTGTATTTTGTGTATCTATCAAAGAAGAAATGGTTCAAATGAGACAACAGTAACTGCAATGTCTGAAATGTTTGAGTGTTGGTGTGATGTGCTCTGACCCCATACAGCACAGCCCCCAATCTCGAGCCCACATCTATCACTGTCCGGCCACTTAGATCTGGAAGAACATACTGGAACAGGAACTGAAGCTCTGCCACTGAGAACGAGTGAGAGATAAAGTCTGCAAGAGGAAATGGAGACAACAACAGTGACCATGAGGTCTGAAGTAGATTCATCATCCAGACCGAGCTCTGTGTGTGCTTCTCTTTATCAACAATGATAATAATAAAAACCATACTCCACTACATTCCTGATATCATTTAATGTCACTGGTCACATTCACTTCTATATTTTGTTAGGAGTTTTATTCTTTTTGCCATTTTTTCTTTTAATTTTCTGTTTTGATAAGTTAAGGTTAGTTTTACAGTGTCTATGATATTTTGTATCGAATTTGTACTGAATTTTTTAATTTAGCCTTTTCTCTTTTTTGCCCTCTCTGTGCTGCTTCTGTCCTATGTTAAGCTTCTGGAACTCGAATTTCCCTGAAGGCGTCATCTCAGGGCATAAATAATAAAGTCTAAAGGCTTTCGCCACTCGTTACTTCCGTTGTCTACTCTGTCCCACCGACACACTGTACGTATAATAACACACTACTCTCCTGTACAGCAGGTGGCGATATGAAGCCTTAAACTAGTTACGAGAAAGAAAAAAAGAGTCCTATCAGTGTTGCCATACCCGTACACTGAGCGCGATCAGATGGATGATGATGCTGACATGAATCGTGGGTTACTCGTGCTGTAATTTTAGTTTAATCGCATGTTGTTGTCCTGTTAACTCTCAAGTAATATTTCAAGTTCCAGCTTTTCTTTGACTTCTGCTGAAAACATTTATTTCAATGTATTCCATTGATTCAAACTGAGTTCCCCTCTAATTTGTAGACATTTGCCCTGTATCCAGAGGGTTGCCGTTTGGAATCTCCAACCCAGTGCAGACTGTCTTTGTGTCCCTGGACAAGACATATAACCCAACCTGCCCATTATGACTGAAGTGGTCCTTTGGGACATTTTTAGCTGCAGAATGACACTCCTATACCAGGAGTGAATGAATAATCCATTAATTTTACAGCGTCTTCGAGTATCCGGAGAATACCTTCATAATCCTAATGTTTTATTATTACAGTTATAACTATCATACATATACATTTTTTGGGGTGCATTTTTTATTGTTCTCGATTGCACTCGATTAAAATGGACTGTTAAAAAAAAGATTGTTTTCAAAATTGAGCATTTTCAAATACTACTGAATCCTTAACTACTTGAAAGCAGATACTCCCAAACTTTAACTCAAGTAATAATGTGACAGAGTTACAGTTAATTTTACTGTTGTACCATTTGACCAGTAGAACCTGTACTTTTACTCAAGTAAATAAACTGAGCACTTTGTCCACCACTGTGCTTTCTCTCCCATGAAGCAAATGTAGGCAGAGATATTAAAAAAACAAGTGTAAGGTAGAAAATATTTTGGCTGTGACACAACTTCTGCCTTAACGCACCGAACAACTAACTGTGTGACAGCTGTCAGAACATCCATTCTCCACAGACAGATGTTATGATTGGTGCCCAGGCTAGATTTCTTAAAGCACCCCAGGGGTAAAACGGTACTAAAAGCAAAGGAGTCATCCACATACAGCGGCTTTGTGCAGCTCCATGTTCTTCATGCAGTATATCTTGTTGCATAAAACGGAGGAAGTATCTGGAGCTTCCCAGAATCTCCCTCAGACCACACTTGAATTTTTCTGGCACTAGGCTGGAGTCAAAACAGGGAGATAGGGTCAGACTGTCCCAAGATGGAGCTGAAGTGTAATCGCTAATCACAGCTAGCAAACATCCCCTGGTTGTTTTAGTGCTAGACAGCGGCCATCAAGACAACTTTAAACTCTCTACTGCCTCTTTACTGGACACTTTACTGATAAATAAGGGTCCAGTATGGGTCATGGGAACAGTAATTGTCTGTCATGATAGCATGTGTGGAATCGTTCATGTAAACACACATGCAAAGTCTTTGATTTCTTTTCCATTTTTAAAACTAAAGGGAAGTCTGTTATTGTATCATGAGCACAACTTGTCACCTGAAACCAAAAGTGCCAAAAACAGCACTGTTGGTTCTGAAGCCACAATACAGATTGAGCTATATAAAGTTTTAACCAAAATCTAGGTTGTACAGCTAACTTTATATGCATATGACTGCAAATCAAACTACCAATCAATGCTGTTTGTCCTCACTACTTTACCTCCTCTTTTTTTCATAATATAACCTGATAAAATAGTTATTATGTTGTTTATTATTTTTCATTACGACAGTTTTAGTCATACATACAATCCTACCTGATCTTTAAAGACAGCTTTAGCTAAAACATTTTTTTTTTTTTCCTAAAGGGAATTTGCCCATGTTGTTTCATATGACTGTCATCTTGTTATACTGCCTGTACATATATATCCGTTTGTGTGTTGTGTATCAAACTTTAGTTTGACAGACTATTGCTTTGCTCTGAAAGTCAAACTGACAGCAGACATGTGGGTATCTGTGAAGGTGGATGCATTCCTCTGGACATGTTTATGTTTATGCATTTAGCAGACGCTTTAATCCAAAGCGAGCTACAAAGTAGGTCACCTGTCATTAAGTAAATGAGGACCTTAAACTTTTGTCTGTCCTGTTGGGTGTTACTAAATTATCTGTCAGAGGCAGCTAAAAGAAATGTTAAGGAACTTCTAATTAATGGACTGGACCTTAAAAACAAGATTCATATTCTCATTACACCTGTCCTGTCTCATGGGTGGCCAGCAGATGTCGCCATCTTTAATTGCATCAAATGCTTGAACCATCTAAGTGCAGCTGCTTCACACTGATCCAGAAGGCTTCGGTTTTTCCATCACTGCTGATAAAAATGCTGATTAACCCAGAGGACATGACACACTTTCCCACTGTGCATCAGTACAATCTCAGATGACCTTAGCACAGAGCAACCGTTGTCTTGGTGTTTTTGATATCCTACATTCTCTTTGCATGGTAGAGTTTTAACTTGTGGATGTAGTGACAAGCTGTTTTAGCTGAAAATTACATTTGGATGTTTTTTTTTTTATGGTGAACCCCTTCTGAGTGGTCAAAGAGGTCAAAGGTCACAGGCATTTTGTGTCGGTTTTCGGTTGCCTGTTTGCTGAAATTTTTCTGGATTCTTTCATTGTTATTGAACTATTTGTTGACTTGGCGGTTAAAAAATGGTGCACTTTGCCCAATTGTAACAGTGACTGGGGGAAGCTTTTGTTATATACACAATCATTACATTCACCTGTTTCCAAACTGGAGTCTCTGGAGCACCAGTAAATATATAAAAATAACAATCAAATTCATCATTCTGAACATTAAATAGCATGTTGTGTCTTTAGCTTAAGATCTGTCTGAAAAGGCTTTGCAATTAATTGTACGTTTATTTGTTTTGCCCGTGTTTACTACTGTTTCGTCCTCTGTTTGCCTCCAAACCCTGTTAAATACTCAGCAGCATAGTTCAGAGGTGTTTTTTTTTTATATATATAATGTGAAATAACAGAAACCTTTTAAGGAAGCTGAGCAATGATTTTACCATTTAGTGTTCTTATGGCCCAAGGGGGAAAAAAAGCATTATTTGCCTTGTGGTAATCTGTTGTGTAACGAATAGTGGGTGGAAAAAGATATCCAGCTCATTGTGTACCACAAATCTAATAGATGTTTCAGTTTCCTTGTCTAGGTCAGCGTGATGTGCTCTCACCCAAAGGTGCAGTCCTGAGGGATCCACAGCTGAGGCAGTAGGTCCTGGTCATGGCCCCCTCGCCACATAGTTTGTCCACCTGCTCATCGCTGTACAGGAAGCTGTCTACATGAACTGTCCGCTGTTTCCGCTGCTGCATCTGAGACATTTAAAACAATAATTCTGCTCCAATTATGCGTTTAGTCTCCCGTCCCTAACCTGGAGCATCAGCCCCAAGATTAAAGATGCTTGTATTCTAAAAAAAAAACATAATTTTATCCTAATAACATCTTTAGGGAAAAAAAACAAACTGAAAATGAACCACAAAAACTGCCAGGAAATGTTGTCTTTTATGTATCTGACATTTTGAAAGACTTAAAAAAAATTTTATCTGGCATTTTATTAATTTAGTCATAATTTCATTACATCTTTACCCTGTTCAGCAGAAATGTTCAAATGTCTTAGTTCTCAAATGCATTACAATGCACAAAAATAATCTATGGACCACTTGTTTATGAACAATCCAGAGTTTACCAGCTATTTTTGTCACAAACGTTAACTACCGTAGTACTGATAACTGTACCAGTTTTCTATGGTAATATCTTAACATTTTTAGTAGCTAAAGGCAGTCACATACAATTTGCAAGTGATGATGGGAGACCTACTTCCTTGTAACACTAGTATGATGTCTAGCATTGAGGTGGGTCTTTATGTAAAGTAGTTTTTCTTATGAAAACAAAATAAAAAGGGATTTCAGATTAATAAGGGCTTTTCGTATGAAGACGCTGAATATTAAGGACAGCAAGAATCTGTGGTAGGTTCATAGTCTATCACTGGACCAACTCAGATCCAAGGGATCCCGCACAAACTCCACACAGAAAGGCCCAGGCCAAGTTCTAAGCCTTGACCTCGGCGGTACCTTGAGTTGTGCAGTGGTCTCAGAAGCCAGCATGCTATCCAGAGGTAGTCTGACTCTCAGGTCGTCCGCTATGCTCTCCAGTATCACCTTCTTGTTGTCCACCAGGAGGTCATCCAACTCATCTGGAGGAGGAAATACACATGCACAGAACATTATTTACCACTGGCAGGGAACATGACAGAAGCTCTGAACCTGAGACTCCGATGGATTTTACTGAGACACTTCTGATAGCAATCATCTGCCGAAAGCCAAACAGTATGGAACACCACTCCCCTAATTGGCAGCACTGACCCTCATAAAAACTGTTCAAAAAGTGTAATATCAGTGTAAACAATACATTTTTTTAGACAAACATGTAGGGACACGCATCAGAAAAAAAGACACCAGCGAAAAACGAACTGTACAATTGATAAATTAGTCTATAAAATGGATCAATACATTATCCTCTTTTAGATTTAGTACATCTATAATTTAGACCGTGGCATGCTGAACACCTCACTGTCACAGTGTTCCACACATGCTGTGCCTGCCTGCACCCTCCAGCCAGCTTTAATGTCCCATACGAATTCACAAATAGGAGAACCTTCCATATAGTAGCATGTAGCCCCAGAATTCAGCCTGAGGGATTTCGGGCACCAACACCAGTCCTGAAACTCTACCGTGGGCAGTTGTAGAACATGTGACAGTTCAGTTCTAGGGCCCACGTTGTCTGTGGACGTGAGGCCAACTATATGTAGTCGCTTCTGATTTACCTCCAACTGGTTCAGGCTCTTCCTATCAGCAAAGTAATTTTAATCATCTAAAGAAAAAGTTTCACATAACCATATGTCCAGACCCCTTTGCCTGCCAACAAGTTCACACTACACTTAAACTTGAATCCCCTTTTCCACAACAGGGGAGCCCAGGTGAAGCATGTGAAGCATGCGTTGTCATCAAATCAAGCAGTTGTCCATAAAGAGACCTACTTGAACCTCGAATTGCATAAATGTTAGGAAAGGTGGTCAGCACTCCCTCAAATGTCCTTTTTTAAAGAACTGGTCTCACTTCTTCAGGGTCAGAAATGTTTAGAAAATACATCCCACCTAACAGTAGGCAAGGCACACCTCTTTTTAAACTAAAAACATAGCATTTTGTGGTACTGCAGTAGTTTGTCCCATTTACATACTGAACATCTGGATAGATGTTTCCCTCCTTCTCCTAATTTCAGTAAACCTGCAGATGTTGGGCAGATGTGTGTAACGTGCTGTCTGTGGTAACCACGGACGCCTTCCGGACCTGAGTTTCTCATCCAGTCCAGCAGCTTGGGCAGCTCAGACGGCCTCACTTTCCCGAGCAGCTGCATCAGCTCCGTCTTCCCTTCGGTAGCGTTCATGCCGAGCCCACAAAGCCAGCGGGAGGCGGCCGCAGGAACATCCGCGTGGTTGCCGAATTACGTGAATTAGGAAGGCCAGGCAGGTGGAAGCACAGACACATGTGTTTTATATGTCTCTGGGTGGAAGCTTTCAGAGCAGTTTCTTCTTCGTATTTAGCAGTTTTCATCGCGTTACCCCACTACTGCCCCCTTCTGGCGGAACAGTCAGCTACAGTCTGTATGCGCCTCCGCGGAGCCCCCTGCTAATATGGGAATTTTTTAAATGTATTTTGCGTTCCCACACTATATGTTTTGCGTGCCCATAATCATGCAGGACATTAATCAGCGTGGACACAATGAACACCCACAGCCTTTGAAGACGTTTACAAAGTTTTAGTTTGAGATCGGTCTGCAATATAAACATATTATCGTGTAACAACGTAAAGTCTACTGTGAGGGCAAGCAAAACTTGCGGCCAGTGCATGCAAAGGCATTGCGTGGGAACGCAAAAGAAAAAGAAAAAAAAAGCCATTTCACCTGGGGGGCTCTGTAAAAAACGAATTTGTTATGTATATTCTTATTCACAAAGCATTTCTGAATTTGCACTAAACCCTGTGGAAACAGGGTTTTTTCAAATGTGTATCTGACCAGCTTGGTGTGAGACCATTCTTTATCTGGGCTTTTCTTTTGGAACACAGATTCTGATTCTTTTGTAGGGGTCATTTATGCTATTTAAATTTGTCACCAGAATGAAATGATATTGGTTGAATGTGACACACACAGTAACATGTAATATTAATAAAGATTAAAGGACAAAAAGTGTAACGAACGCAGTTACATGAGCATTTTTTTTGTGTGAATTTATTTTATTTTTTGTGAATGAATATGTTTTACTTTTAATATCTATTTAATATCTTTGTGTATTTTGATTAATATGTAAATACTTTTGAAAATGGTTTAACAATGTTATATTGAGATGTCGCCGATTGGGTTCACAAAATCACGTGATGCCTTGGCTGAGTTGTTTACAATTAGTCCGTATGCAGGAGAAAAAGGAAAAGGACGGAAAGAAAGGACTCCTAGTAACTCCTAACCTTCTGGTTGGAGGGGCATACGGTACGGACAATTAAGAAAATGTATATTTTGTTTAAGAAGTTTAATTTGATAATTCATGTAGGTTTTGTTGATGTGTATTTTGTACCGTGTATTTGCAGTGTTCACGGTGGTCTTGGGCGAGCATTACGGCAAGTCCGTTAATAAACGTTTCAAACCATCAGTTGGATGTCTGCACTTTCCTAAACCAGTGTGAAAAAGTTGGGAGCAGCTATAAAAAGCATTGACTCTTTTTTTATGTACATGAGGAATTTAACACAAAAAGCCCAAATATGCGCCTTTACAATAAGGAAGTTAGTAAAGAATTGTTGAAAAGAAAGTGTGAGTAAAGTTTAGATGGAATTCAGATACATTCATACTTGTTTCCCTATATGTTCTGAAGTCAGGAGGGATCTGAAAACAATATTTCTTTATGCATTTGAGCACTTCTGATTTACACCAGAACGCAAAAACCTAATTTTCTCACAGGTGTTTTGTTTGAAAATGTTGCCACAAACCTAATCCAAAGTAAACAGAGGCTGTTGGCCCACAGCCACAAGTTCTCAGTTGGGATGTGCACAGACATCGATTGTGTATGAAATTAAATGTAATGTACTTAAAATGTACAATAGAATTACCCAAAAGAAGACAAAATAGGAGACGATTCTGATGACCAAATGAATTAATAGAAATTAACATGAGATCACTTCACAATTTGGCAAAGTGTTGACAATTATGACTCATTTCCACAAGTGCCTACTTAGTCCTGATATCTGGCATGGTTGCAGCCACTTCCACCATTAATATTTTATGGTGCCTTTGAGATAATTACTCATTTCTTCCTGCTCTGTTTCTTTTGTGTGTTTTCTCAATTTATGTTTCTGCTGTGGGGCGGCGCGGTGGTGTGGTGGTTAGCACTGTCGCCTCCCAGCAAGAGGGTTCTGGGTTTGAATCCCGGGGGAACCAGGACCTTTCTGGGTGGAGTTTGCATGTTCTCCCTGTGTCTGTGTGGGTTCTCTCCGGGTTCTCCGGCTTCCTCCCACAGTCCAAAAACCTGCATGTTAGGCTGATTGGAGATTGGGGAATTTGCCCTTAGGAGTCAACGTGAGTGTCAGCGGTTGTTTGTCCTTGTATGTCCTATATGTGGCCCTGCGATGGACTGGCGGACTGTCCGGGGTGTACCCTGCCTCTCGCCTGTTGACCACTGGGATAGGCTCCAGTTCCCCCGCGACCCCAACAGGGAATAAGTGGTATTGATGATGGATGGATGTTTCTGCGGTTCAAAATGTATTGTATTGCTTTTTTTCACCACATGGCAAAGAAAAAAGAAAGCAAAGAATGTAACCATTTTAGCATTGGGATCTGACGATGTACATTTTATTTATTGTATTCACAGTCTGCACCACACCAAATGAATAAGTCTATATAGAGATATAGACAAGATTCAATCTCACGTAATACAAACAGAAACCTTGTAACACATAACCATAAGAAAAAAATTAAGTTACTGAGTTCATACAAATCACAAAGATAGCTACATTTACGTTTATGAATACTTAGTGAGTTAATAAGATAATAAACAGACTAAACTCCACCCACTCTGTATCCCCTCTATTCACCGTAGGGATATTTGATGAGTGCAGCCTGCCCAGGGCCAAGCCGCAGGTTTGCCAGGTCCACTCTGCTGCCGGGCAGGACACTGCTGTTGGTGCTGAAAACAAGTGTAGCGTGTGGTGGCACCGCTGCACCGCTCAGCAACACAGCTGCCTCCTCTGCCGCCCAATTGAAGGCAGCCAGCTAACGATCACTCTGATCCCACACCCACAGGTATGCCATTGAGGAGGAGGAGTTAGAGAGTAGAGTGAAGTCACCAAACAACAGGGACCACTCTTTCCCACGCAGCTCACTCACACTGCGGAAGAAATTGCGGCACGACTGACGCTCAGCCATCTCCTCCTGCAAAAACACAGAAGAGACTTAGATTAGTTATATGAATATCAGTATGACAATTTCTAAAAGGACTGTTGCTGCGGTCCAAGGCGCTGGATTACAGATGTACAACAGGTACAACAGATGTACCTCATTTTCCTTGGTTGAGCCTCTGATTAGCTCTCACCATCCAACAGCTGGCTTTGGCTAAAATGTTTCAGTGGACTGCTTTGACAGTCAATCATGTTGAGACTAGAGATCCCCTTTCACAAACTGCACTGCTTTAAGGAGGCGTAAGAGACAGATTAAGCACCTTGTTAATGTTTGAGTAAGCTTCTGGGATCTAATAGGAGCCATTCACTGAGTAGGCTCCCAAGTGTTTTCCAGACGGCAATAAACGTGTCCTTTCTGTCACAGTGGTATCTTTGTCAATCATATTTCTTGAGAATGCTGCAAACTGTTGTATTTTCCCAAAATCCAGAATATTTTGACATGTTATGGGGTAGTGTGGCCGAGCGGTCCAAGGTGCTGGATTAAGGCTCCAGTCTCTTCGGAGGCGTGGGTTCGAATCCCACCACTGCCATAGCTGTTTTCACCAAATTTCCCATTGTGTATGAAGAAAGCTTTCTATCTATCTTCCTGATAGCATTTGTCTTTCATCTGTCAGCATCACCATTAGAAACAGTGTGCTTATAATGGCCTTTACCATCAAGCAGAAGTGTGAACTGTCCATGTGTTCATCCTTCCATTTTCCAATAGTCAGCTTTTCCTTCTGAAACCTGGTGGATCTTGTCTAAAAGCAAAAACTCATTCCACAACGTGGAGGATCATTAAACTATGAAACAATTAATGAAATGATAATCACTCCTCTGCTACGCTCTGCTACTCTGGAGTTGCCCCCGGTGAGAGGCGCCGAGCAGGAGTGGGCATACTCATTGCCCCCCATCTCGGTGCCTGTACGTTGGGGTTTACCCCAGTGAGCGAGAGGGTAGCATCCCTTCGCCTTCGGGTGGGGGGACGGGTCCTGACTGTCGTTTGTGCCTATGCGCCTACCGGCAGCACAGAGTACCCACCCTTTTTGGAGTCCTTAGAGGGGGTACTGGAGGGTGCCCCCCCTGGGGACTCCCTCGTTTTGCTGGGGGACTTCAACGCTCATGCGGGCAACGACAGTGAGACCTGGAGGGGCGTGGTTGGGAGGAATGGCCCCCCCAGCTTGAACCCGAGCGGTGTTCTGTTTTTGGACTTCTGTGCTCGGCACGGATTGTCCATAACGAACACCATGTTCAGGCATAAGAGTGTCCATATGTGCACCTGGCACCAGGACACTCTAGGCCGCAGCTCAATGATCGACTTTGTTGTCGTTTCAGCTGATCTGCGGCCGTATGTTCTGGACACTCGGGTCAAGGGGGGGCGGAGCTTTCCACTGACCACTACCTGGTGGTGAGTTGGCTCCGATGGTGGGGGAGCATGCCGGTGAGACCCGGGAGGCCCAAACGTGTTGTGAGGGTCTGCTGGGAGCGCCTGGCGGAGTCCCCTGTTAGGCGGAGCTTTAACTCTCACCTCCGGGAGAGCTTCAAGCACGTTCCGAGGGAGGCGGGGGACATTGAGTCCGAGTGGGCCGTGTTCCGCGCCTCCATCAATGACGCGGCCTCCCGGAGCTGCGGTTGCAGGGCTGTCGGTGCCTGTCGTGGCGGCAACCCTCGAACCCGCTGGTGGACACCGGCGGTGAGGGATGCCGTCAGGCTGAAGAAGGAGTCCTATCGGGCCTTTTTGGCCTGTGGGACTCCGGAGGCAGCCGATGGGTACCCGCAGTCCAAGCGACATGCGGCTCGGGTGGTCGCCGAGGCAAAAACTCGGGCGTGGGAGGAGTTTGGGGAGGCCATGGAAAAAGACTTCCGCATGGCCTCGAGGCGATTCTGGTCCACCATCCGGCGTCTCAGGGGGGGGGAAGCAGTGCCCCACCAACACTGTTTACAGTGGGGATGGGGTGCTGTTGACCTCAACTCGTGACGTTGTGGGTCGGTGGGCGGAGTACTTCGAGGACCTCCTCAATCCCACTGGCGCGTCCTCCATTGGAGGGGCAGAGCCTGGGGATCCGGAGTTGGGATCTCTAATCTCCGGGGCTGAAGTCACCGAGGTAGTCAAAAAGCTCCGCGGTGGCAAGGCTCCGGGGGTGGATGAGATCCGGCCGGAGTTCCTTAAGGCTCTGGATGTTGTGGGGCTGCGTTGGCTAACGCGACTCTGCAACATCGCGTGGACATCAGGGGCAGTCCCGCTGGATTGGCAGACTGGGGTGGTGGTCCCCCTATTTAAAAAGGGGGACCGAAGGGTGTGTTCCAACTACAGGGGGATCACACTCTTAAGCCTCCCTGGGAAGGTCTATTCAGCGGTTCTGGAGAGGAGGGTCCGTCGGATAGTCGAGCCTCGGATCGAGGAGGAACAGTGTGGTTTTCGTCCTGGCCGTGGAACGCTGGACCAGCTCTATACCCTCAGCGGGGTCCTACAGGGTGCATGGGAGTTCGCTCAACCAGTCCACATGTGTTTTGTGGACTTGGAGAAGGCGTTCGACCATGTCCCTCGGGGTATCCTGTGGGGGGTGCTCCGGTAGTATGGGGTACCTGGCCCTTTACTACGGGCTGTTCGGTCCCTGTACGACCGGGGTCAGAGTTTGGTTCGCATTGCCGGTAGTAAGTCGGATCCGTTTCCGGTGGGAGATGGACTCCGCCAAGGTTGCCCTATGTCTCCGGTCCTGTTCATAACTTTTATGGACAGGATTTCTAGGCGCAGCCGAGGTGTTGAGTCTGTCAGTCTTGGTGGCCTTAGGGTCGCATCACTGCTTTTTGCAGATGATGTGGTCCTGTTGGCTTCATCAAGTCGGGACCTACAGCTCTCACTGGAGCGGTTCGCAGCCGAGTGCGAAGCGGCTGGGATGAGGATCAGTTCCTCCAAGTCCGACACCATGGTCTCTCACCGGAAAAGGGTAGAGTGCCTTCTCGGAGTCGGAGCGGACGTCCTTCCCCAAGTGGAGGAGTTCAAGTATCTCGGGGTCTTGTTCGCGAACGGGGGTAGGGAGCGTGAGATCGATAGGCGGATCGGTGCGGCGTCTGCAGTAATGCGGGCGCTGTACCGGTCTGTCGTGATGAATAGAGAGCTGAGCCCAAAGGCGAAGTTCTCAATTTATCGGTCGATCTACGTTCCCACCCTCGTCTATGGTCACGAACTTTGGGTAGTGACCGAAAGAACGAAATCGCGGATACAAGCGGCCGAAATGAGTTTCCTCCGCAGGGTGGCTGGGCTCTCCCTTAGAGATAGGGTGAGAAGCTCGGCCATCCGGGAGGGGCTCGGAGTAGAGCCGCTGCTCCTCCACGTGGAGAGGAGCCAGTTGAGGTGGCTAGGGCATCTGTTTAGGATGCCTCCTGGTCGCCTCCCTGGGGAGGTGTTCCGGGCTCGTCCCACCGGGAGAAGGCCCAGAGGAAGACCCAGGACCCGCTGGAGGGACTATGTGTCCCGGCTGGCCTGGGAACGCCTCAGGATCCCCCCGGAGGAGCTGGCTGAAGTGGCCGGGGAGAGGGAAAACTGGGTTTCCCTGCTCCGGCTGCTGCCCCCGCGACCCGACTTCGGATAAGCGGGGGACAATGGATGGATGGATGGATGGATAATCACTCCTTTCATGAGGCAAGACGGTTTTGCCTTCGTTATGTAGCTTTGTTTTAGAAAGTACCACCTTCCTTGCTGTCCTCCTTAGTGTTGCTCCCACTATTATCTGCTTCAGCTTCCTGCATGGTAGATGATGTAGATACAACAGATGTACCTCATTTTCCTTGGTTGAGCCTCTGATTAGCTCTCACCATCCAACAGCTGGCTTTGGCTAAAATGTTTCAGTGGACTGCTTTGACAGTCAATCATGTTGAGACTAGAGATCCCCTTTCACAAACTGCACTGCTTTAAGGAGGCGTAAGAGACAGATTAAGCACCTTTTAATGTTTGAGTAAGCTTGTGGGATCTAATAGGAGTCTTTCACTGAGTAGGCTCCCAAGTGTTTTCCAGACGGCAATAAACGTGTCCTTTCTGTCACAGTGGTATCTTTGTCAATCATATTTCTTGAGAATGCTGCAAACTGTTGTATTTTCCAAATATCCAGAAGATTTTGACATGTTATGGGGTAGTGTGGCCGAGCGGTCCAAGGCGCTGGATTAAGGCTCCAGTCTCCTTGGAGGCGTGGGTTTGAATCCCACCGCTGCCATAGCTATTTTCACCAAATTTCCCTTTGTGTATGAAAAAAGCTTTCTATCTATCTTCCTGATTGCATTTGTCTTTCATCTGTCAGCATCACCATTAGAAACCAGTGTGCTTATAATGGCCTTTACCATCAAGCAGAAGTGTGAACCGT
>CAJRST010002224.1:18210827-18282119 GCA_907169785.1 Menidia menidia | reverse complement strand
TCACTTACACAACAGCAAACAAGATTTTAGAGAAAGAAGCTAGAAAAACTTACACTTGCGGACACACACGCTTGCTCTGTCTGTTCCCTTCCCTTCTCTGTGCTAATAATGGCCTTTACCATGAAGCAGAAGTGTGAACTGTCCATGTGTTCATCCTTACATTTTCCAATAGTAAGCTTTTCCTTCTGAAACCTGGTGGATGTTGTCTACAAAATGTTGCTATTACAAGCAGTGACATAATCAACTGAAAATGCTCTGTGCAGATATGCTGCAAGTCACAGTTATCACCTGTAGCCAGTTGAATTTGATCAGCTGGCAATAAAAACTCAAATAAATTCATATAAAAATGTTGTGGAGCAAAAACTCATTCCAAAACGTGGAGGATCATTAAACTATGAAACAATAATCACTCCTTTCATGAGGCAAGGCGGTTTTGCCTTCGTTATGTAGCTTTGTTTTAGAATGTACCACCTTCCTTGCTGTCCTCCTTAGTGTTGATCCCACTATTCTCTGCTTCAGCTTCCTGCATGGTGGATGATGTAGATACAACAGATGTACCTCATTGTCCCTGGTTGAGCCTCTGATTAGCTCTCACCATCCAACAGCTAGCTTTGGCTAAAATGTTTCAATGGACTGCCTTGACAGTGAATCATGTTGAGACTAGAGATTCCTTTTCACAAACTGCACTGGTTTAAGGAGGCATAAGTGAAAGATTAACCACCTTTTTAATGTTGGAGTAAGCTTCTGGGATCTTGTATTTATTAATTGGAGTCCTCACAATTTCCAATAGTCAGCTTTTCCTTCTGAAACCTGGTGGATGTTGTCGACAAAATGTTGCTATTACAAGCAGTGACATAAAAAACAGAAAATGCTCTCATTGTCCTTGGTTGAGCCTCTGATTAGCTCTCACCATCCAACAGCTGGCTTTGGCTAAAATGTTTCAGTGGACTACTTTGACAGTGAATCATGTTGAGACTAGAGATCCCCTTTCACAAACTGCACTGCTTTAAGGAGGCGTAAGAGACAGATTAACCACCTTTTTAATGTTGGAGGAAGCTTCTGGGATCTTGTATTTACTAATTGGAGTAATTAATGAATAGGCTCCCAAGTGCAAAGCTCCTTGATGCTTCATTTTTGCTTGTTGGACATCTACTGGATTGTAAAACTGGATCAGTTGGCATGAATTTGAAGTGGGGCATTTTTCTTTGTCAAAGGCATCACAAAATTCTTCCCAAAATAGAGTTTTTCTCAAGAAAGTTTACTTCATGGTACTGGAATTACCCAAGAAGAATTATGTGACACATGTTGGGCTATTTGTATTCTTTAATTAGCATCCATTCATAAAAAGTTGTTGATCACATAATTGGATATAAATGCTGTCTATCTCTATGATGCAGGTGCAGGAATTTTTGCAAAAACAATGGCTCTCTAATGATACAACAGATGTACCTTATTGTCCTTGGTTGAGCCTTCCGATTAGCTCTCACCGTGCAACAGCTGGCTTTGGCTAAAATGTTTCTGGTCTGCTTTTACAGTGAATCATTTTGAGACTAGAGATCCCTTTCACAAACTGCACTGCTTTAAGGAGGCTGTGGAGGGGGCGTGGCGCTCAGCTGCAGGGGGGAGGTGTGGAAGAGGCTCAGGTCAGCAGTGCCAGGGGAGGTGATTAAGCACAGCTGGAGTTGGCTAATCACTCTCCCCTCTGTAAAAGAGTAGCGTGCTGGACCTGGGGAGAACTGGTTTTGAGGATGGCTGGAGCAGGAAACAAGCGACCAGCCAGGAACACAACGGGCAACACGCGTGGAACCAGAAAGAGCCCTAGCCGGGCGTGCGTGAGTGTGTGCGTGTGTGAGAGAGTGTGTGTGCGGGTGCCGCACACATGCTCAAATAAAACCAGTTGAACCAACGGATATTGGTCTCTGAAAGACTCTGTCGGGGCACCCACAGTGGCACGACTGCTACATTGGCACCCAACGTGGTCTGACAAGAGTGTGGAGACCGACATGTCTGAACTGCAGCAACCACTTCTGATGCTGGCCCAGATGCTAGCGGAGGTGGCCGCGATGAGCCGGGACCAGGCTGCCCTGAGCCGGCAGCAGCTGGGGGCTCTCCTGGCGCGGGCGGAGCAGCGGACGCAACTGCTGGAGGCGGTGGTGGAGCGGACGACGGCTCCACTAAGGGGTCCGGCGATCGCCGGGATACAGCTACACCGGCTGACGGAACAGGACGACCCGCAGTCATTCCTCGGGTCGTACGAGACCACAGCGATGGCTTGCGGGTGGCCGGAGGAGGAGTGGGCGGTGCGACTGCTTCCCCTCCAGTCGGGAGAAGCCCAGACGGCGGCGCTGGGTCTGCCGGCCGCCTCCCGGGGACGGTTCCTGGAGGTGAAGAGGGCCGTTCTGGACAGGCTGGGGCTCGCGCCAGAGGACCAGCGGTGCCGGTTCAGGGAAGCCCAGCTGGGATCGGCGGGGCGGCCCTTCACCTACGCCCAGCAGCTGAGGGACGCGGCGACCCGCTGGCTGCAGCCCGGCGAGGCAGAGGGGGAACAGCGGCTGGTGGAGACGGTGGTCCAGGAGCAGTTCGTGGCGGGGCTCCCAGCTGCAACGTCGAACTGGGTGCGGTGCCACCGTCCGGTGGATCTAGCGACGGCTGTCACACTGGCGGAATACCACCTGGCGGTTGTTTTGCCACGCCAGACGCTGGTGGGTGAGCCAGTGTTGACAGCCCGACCGTCACCGGCACCCAGATGGAGGTCGGCGCAAGCACCCAGTCCGGGGGCCCCCACGACTGCTCGTCCCCTTCCTGCCCCCCGTACAGTGTTCCGGTAAGGATTCAGGGGGGTACACATCGGGCGATGGTGGATTCGGGCCGTACCCAGTCCATGGTTCACCGGAACCTGGTTTGACCCGGGGCATTGTTGGAGGCGGGGTGTGTGGACATTAGGTGTGTGCATGGGGATGTTCACAGATACCCTGTGGTGCCAGTGGAGATACGGTATAGGGGGAAAAAGCATAACATAAAGGCGGCGGTTAGTTCCCGCCTGGCGCACCCCCTGATTCTGGGAACTGATTGGCCAGGGTTTGACAAGCTAGTGGGGCAATGTGTGGGGGTGCGCTCACGGCCGACAGGGACATGGGATATGTGTGCTGTGCTCAGTGGTGACGCGAGGTCGTCCGACACTGCAGACGGGAAGGGGGAGCTGGCGGTGCCTCCACCGGAGGCTCCGCTAGTTCCCGTGTTCAACTCCATGGAAGATTTTCCATTCGAGCAGTCTCGTGACGATACTCTACGCTGTGCCTTTGACCAAGTGATGAGAATTGATGGTCACATGGTGCACCCTGACACACCGCTGACATATCCCCACTTTTCATTTTGCAGGGACAGGTTGTACCGAGTGAGTCGTGACACTCAGACTAGTGAGGTGATTACCCAGTTGTTGGTACCTAAAAGCCGCCGGAAAATCTTTTTCCAGGCGGCTCATTATAACCCAATGGCTGGCCACATGGGGTATGACAAAACACTAAACCGGATAATGGCCCGATTTTATTGGCCAGGCATTCGGGCAGACGTGCACCGCTGGTGTGCGGTCTGCCCTGAATGCCAACTGGTTAATCCAGCGGCCATCCCGGGGGCGCCTCTACGGCCCCTACCTCTGATGGAGGTCCCGTTTGAACGGGTCGGGATGGACCTGATCGGGCCATTCCACCGGAGCGCACGCGGATATCGGTTTGTGTTAGATCTGGTGGATTACGCAACCCGATATCCGGAGGCAGTGCCGCTGCGCACCATCTCTGCAAAGAGTGTGGCGCAGGCACTGTTTCAGGTCATCTCCCGAGTCGGGATCCTGAAAGAGATCCTGACTGACCAAGGCACTCAATTTATGTCACGGACACTGAGAGAGCTTTACGGATTGTTGGACATCAAGTCGATTCGGACCAGTGTGTACCACCCTCAAACTGACGGCCTCGTGGAGTGCCTGAATAAGACTTTGAAGTCCATGATCCGTAAGTTTGTGCACGAAGATAACCATAATTGGGACAAATGGCTGAACCCTATGTTGTTTGCAGTGCGGGAAGTACCCCAGGCCTCCATGGGATTTTCTCCCTTTGAGCTATTGTTTGGCAGGAAACCACGTGGGGTGTTGGACCTGGTTAAAGAAAGCTGGGAGGAACGTCCAAGCCCCAGTAAAAACTAATTTCAGTACGTCCTGGACCTGAGAGCAAAACTCCACACACTTGGGCGGTTATCACAAGAGAATTTGCTCCAGGCCCAGGAACGTCAACAGCGGCTGTACAACAGAGGATCCAGGTTAACCGGGAGATAAAGTCCTTGTATTGCTCCCAACGTCCAGCTCTAAATTACTCACCAAGTGGCAAGGGCCCTTTGTGGTCACACGACGAGTAGGTGACGTTGACTATGAGCTTAAGCGATCTGACAGGGGAGGGGCTACACAGATTTATCACCTCAACCTCCTTAAAGCTTGGAGAGGGGCAGAGTCTGTTTCACTGGTGACGGCAAGTGCGGAGAGAGATGAGTTGGGGCCTGAGGTACCAAAGTCGGCCAATCCTGCCTCGCTCCATTGTGAGAACCATCTCTCGTCATCCGAGAAAACAGACATAGCCAGGTTGCAACAGCGCTATGCTGATGTGTTCTCCCCCCTGCTAGGACGCACAAGCCTTATTCAACATAAGGTTGAGACTCACCCAGGCGTGTCAGTACGTTCACGGCCCTATCGGTTGCCTGAGCACAAAAGAAAAGTGGTCCAGGCTGAATTGGAAACAATGTTGGAGTTGGGGGTAATAGAAGAGTCCAACAGTGCCTGGTGCAGCCCCATCGTTCTTGTGGGTAAGAAGGATGGGTCCATCCGGTTCTGTGTGGACTATCGCAAGGTGAACGACCTGTCATGGTTTGATGCCTACCCTATGCCCCGGGTCGACGAACTCCTGGATCGCCTGGGCACGGCTCGATTTTTCACGATGCTGGATTTGACCAAGGGCTACTGGCAGATTCCCCTATCGCCAGAGTCAAAGGAAAACACGGCCTTCTCCACTCCGTACGGGTTGTACCAATTCGTCACACTTCCGTTCGGGTTGTTCGGGGCCCCAGCCACGTTTCAGCGCCTCATCGACCGGGTGCTGCGGCCGCATGCTGCATATGCTGCCGCCTACCTGGATGATGTGATCATCCACAGCAACACCTGGGTGGAGCATATGCGGCAGGTGGCTGCGGTGCTGGACGGCTCCCCGGCCTAAGTCAGGCAGTGGAGGTATGTGGAGGGGGCGTGGCGCTCAGCTGCAGGGGGGAGGTGTGGAAGAGGCTCAGGTGAGCAGTGCCAGGGGAGGTGATGAAGCACAGCTGGAACCAGTTGGCTAATCACTCTCCCCTCTGTAAAAGAGTAGCGTGCTGGACCTGGGGAGAACTGGTTTTGAGGAGAGCTGGAGCAGGAAACAAGCGACCAGCCAGGAACACAACGGGCAACACGCGTGGAACCAGAAAGAGCCCTAGCCGGGCGTGCGTGAGTGTGTGCGTGTGTGAGAGTGTGTGTGCGGGTGCCACACACATGCTCAAATAAAACCGGTTGAACCAACGGATATTGGTCTCTGAAAGACTCTGTCGGGGCACCCACAGTGGCACGACTGCTACAGAGGCGTAAGAGATAGATTAGCCACCTTGTTAAGCTTCTGGGATCAAGTATTTATATCAGGTGAAGCATGCGTTGTCATCAAATCAAGCAGTTGTCCATAAAGAGACCTACCTGACCTTCGATTGGATAAATGTTAGGAAAGGTGGTCAGCACTCCCTCAAATGTCTTTTTTTAAATAACTGATCTCCCTTCTTCAGGGTCAGAAATGTTTAGAAAATACATCCCACCTAACATTAGGCAAGGCACACCTCTTTTTAAACTAAAAACATAGCATTTTGTGATACTGCAGTAGTTTGTCCCATTTACATACAGAACATCTGGATAGATGTTTCCCTCCTTCTCCTAATTTCTAGGCAGCTTCTGGTGAAAACCTTGAAAACTTTAACTGCCAAGTAAAAAACAGAGACCCAAAGGCTGCAGAAATCTGGCACTTTTGTTGTGATAGATCGGCAAACATATATAGGTTGCCGGTGTTTATCCTGTTCATCAGCGAGTACGTTTTTTTTCTCCTGCTGCTACCGACTAAAGGTCACACTCCTTCGCTTAATGTTATGAATGATCAATATTATAATAGGCTTAAGAGAGAGGTTGTCATTTTCTCTCTAACCACGAAAAAGAAATCAATTACAGGGCCAGCTTCAGGCAGAAATGCTCTATAAAGGGAATCCCTACTACAGAGGGTGAAACCACACTGACTTTAAAGATGTTCCAAAAACAAGAGACCCAACAACAACCACCAACAGACAGAGAAATAATGCAATCTGACCTCTTACAGGTTTAAATGAGTCTTATTAACTATGATATGGTATCAACCGTGTGATAAACAGCAGTGATCATGCCCCTGAGAGTCATAGGTGTTGGTTGGAATACATCTATACACTCTTTTTTAATGGGCAGATGCAGTAAACCTGCAGATATTGGGCAGATGTGTGCCAGCCCGCACATGTAACGCCCCCCCCCCCCTGCTACGGTAACCACGGACGCCTTCCGGACCCAGTCCAGCAGCTCAGACGGCCTCACTTTCCCGAGCAGCTGCATCAGCTCCGTCTTCCCTTCGGTAGCGTTCATGCCAAGTTTCGGAGCAGTTTTATTTTTCGTAATTAACAGTTTTCATCGTGTTACCCCGCTACTTCCCCCTTCTGGCGGAACAGTCTGCTACAGTCTGTATGCGCCTCAGCTGGGCCCCCTGCTAACATTTTTTAAATGTCCACACGCTTTGGAGACGTTTACAAGGTTTTAGTTTGAGATCGGTCTGCAATATAAACATATTATTGTGTAACAACGTAAAGTCTACTGTGTTGGCACGAAAAATATGTGGCCAGTGCATGCAAAGACATTCCGTGGGAACGCAAAATAAAAAGAAAAATTGCCATTTTACCTGGGGGGCTCTGTAAAAAACGAATATGTTCTATCATATATATATATATCCTTATTCACAAAGTTCTGAATTTGCACTAAACGCTGTGGAAACAGGGTTTTTAATGTGTATCTGACCAGCTTGGTGTGAGACCTTTCTTTATGTGGGCTTTACTTTTGGAACACAGATTCTGATTCTTTTGTAGGGGTCATTTATGCTATTTAAATTTGTCACCCGAATGAGATGATATTGGTTGAATTTGACACACACTCTTAGATTAAAGTGTAATATGAAGTAATATTAATTAATAAAAATTAAAGGACAAAAAGCATTGACTCTTTTTTCATGTACATGAGGAATTTAACACAAAAAACCTAGATATGCGCCATTACAATAAGTAAGTTAGTAAAGAATTGGTGAAAAGAAAGTGTGAGTAAATTTTAGATGGAATTAAGATAGGAACAGATGAATCTTCTTGGAGGTTCTCTTTTTTTCTTTGCATGTACTGTGGACCCCGACACATCCTGTGTCACAAACCACTGAAACTCCCTTTAATACATCAATACTTGTTTCCCTATAATTTATGAAGTCAGGAGGGATCTGAAAACAACATTTCTTTATGCATTTGAGCACTTCTGATTTACACCAGAACGCAAAACCACGTGCGGCCTAATTTTCTCACAGGTGTTTGGTTTTAAAATGTTGCCACAAACCTAATCCAAAGTAAACTGAGGCTGTTAGCCCACAGCCACAAGTGCTCAGTTGGGATGTGAACAGACATCGATTGTGTATGAAATTAAATGTAATGTACTTAAAATGTACAATAGAATGTGCATTTTTACACAAAAGAAGACAAAAGAAGAAACATTTCTGATGACCTAATGAATTAATAGAAATTAACATGAGATCACTTCCCAATTTGGCAAAGTGTTGACAATTATGACGCATTTCCACAAGTGCCTACTTACTCCTAATATCTGGCATCGTTGCGGCCACCTCCACCATGAATATTTTATGGCGCCTTTGAGATAATTACTCAGTTCTTTTGTTAATGGTGACTGCTGTGTTTCTTTTGTGTGTTTTCTCAATTTATATTTCTGCTGTTCAAAATGTATTGTATTGCTTTTTTTGGCCACATGGCAAAGGAAAAAGAAAGCAAAGAATGTAACCATTTTATCATTGGGATCTGACGATGTACATTTTATTTATTGTATTCACAGTCTGCACCACACCAAATGAATAAGTCTATATAGAGATATAGACAAGATTTAATCTCACGTAATACAAAGAGCAACCTTGTGACACATAACCATAAGAAACAAATTAAGCCCAAACACATTGTTTAAATAGTTACTTGGATCATACAAATCACGTTTATGAATACTTAAGATGATAAACAGACTAAACTCCACCCACTCTGCATCCCCTCTATTCACCGTAGGGATATTTGATGAGTGCAGCCTGCCCAGGGCCAAGCCGCAGGTTTGCCAGGTCCACTCTGCTGCCGGGCAGGACACTGCTGTTGGTGCTGAAAACAAGTGTAGCGTGTGGTGGCACTGCCGCACCGCTCAGCAACACAGCTGCCTCCTCTGCCGCCCAATTGAAGGCGGCCAGGTAACGATCACTCTGATCCCACACCCGCAGGTATGCCATTGAGGAGGAGGAGTTAGAGAGTAGAGTGAAGTCACCAAACAACAGGGACCACTCTTTCCCACGCAGCTCACTCACGCTGCGGAAGAAATTGCGGCACGACTGACGCTCAGCCAGCTCCTCCTGCAAAAACATAGAAGAGATTTACATTAATTGTATGAATATTAATATGACAATTTCTAAAATGACTATTGCTGCTTGTCAAAGAAAGAAAATCCTGTGCAAAGAGAGTGGTATGGTCAATGCACAGGGGAACAGCTTCCATTGTTCAGCTCATTTAGTGAAGCTGTGGAGGCTTAACGTTGCTCATCATGGGGTCACGCCTGGGGTTTTTGGTTCTATTTTTTTCTCATGTCTTGGTCTCTCGTGTCTTGTGTCAGTAGTCTTGGTTTGTTCATGGTCTTGTCATTTCCTGTTTTATTTTGAAATTGTAACTCCCTTCCTTTTGTGCCAACAGTCTGTCTTCCCTAACTCATGACTGAGTCGTCCTGTTCCTCGTTTCCCTTCACGTGTATTTATAGTTTGCCTCTGTCCTTGTCTTGTGCCAGAGTGCTTTGCATGTCAGATCATTTCGAGCATCTCATGGTACTTGTCTTGATTTAGTTTCATATTCTCAGTGTCAACTTTCATAGCCCTTTGGTTTTCCTCCCCTAGAGTGATTTTTTGTAGTAATCTGTTTAATAGGTTAGTTTGTTTGTCCCTCTGTGTTCTTAGAGTGATTGCTGTTTTTCCTACTGTTTCATAGTTTAGAGTTCCTCCTGTTAGTGGTAGTGATGGGCAGATGAGGCTTTTCGTATTATTTAATTAGCATCCATCCATAAAAATGTGCTTATCACATAATTGGATATAACTGCTGTCTATCTCTATGAAGCATGTGCAGGATTTGCAAAAACAATGGTCTTTGGGTTCGAATCCCACCACTGCCATAGTTATTTTCACCAAATTTCCCTTTGTGTATGAAGAAAGCTTTCTATCTATCATCATCTATCTTCCTGATTGCATTTGTCTTGCCTCTGTCAGCATCACCATTAGAAACAGTGTGTTTATAATGGCCTTTACCATCAAGCAGAAGTGTGAACTGTCCAATGGCCACCATGTGTTCATCCTCACATTTTCCAATAGTCAGCTTTTCCTTCTGAAACCTGGTGGATGTTGTCTACAAAATGTTGCTATTACAAGCAGTGACTTAAAATGCTCTGTGCAGATATGCTGCAAGTCACAGTTATCACCTGTAGCCAGTTGCATTTGATCACCTGGCAATAAAATTCAAATAAATTGAAATAAAAATGTTGTGCAGCAAAAAGTCATTCAAAATGTGGAGGATCACTAAACTATGAAACAATAATCACTCCTTTCATGAGGCAAGACAGTTTTGCCTTCGTTATGTAGCTTTGTTTGAGAAAGTACCACCTTCCTTGCTGTCCTCCTTAGTGTTGCTCCCACTATTCTCTGGTTCAGCTTCCTGCATGGTAGATGATGTAGATACAACAGATGTACCTCATTGTCCTTGGTCGAGCCTCTGATTAGCTCTCACCATCCAACAGCTAGCTTTGGCTAAAATGTTTCAGTGGACTGCTTTGAAAGTGAATCATGTTGAGACTAGAGATCCCCTTTCACAAACTGCAGTGCTATAAGGAGGTGTAAGAGACAGATTAAGCACCTTGTTAATGTTGGAGTAAGCTTCTGGGATCTAATAGGAGTCAGTCACTGAGTAGGCTCCCAAGTGTTTTCCAGACGGCAATAAACGTGTCCATTCTTTCACAGTGGTATCTTTGTCAATCATATTTCTTGAAAATACTGTAAACTGTTGTATATCCAAAGTCCATAGGGTTTTGACATGTTATAGGGTAGTGTGGCCGAGCGGTCCAAGGTGCTGGATTTAGGCTCCAGTCTCTTCTGAGGTGTGGGTTTGAATCCCACCCCTGCCATAGCTATTTTCCCCAAAGTTCCCTTTGTGTTTGAAGAAAGCTTTCTATCTATCATAATCTAACTTCCTGATTGCATTTGTCTTGCCTCTGTCAGCATCACCATTAGAAACAGTGTGCTTATAATGGCCTTTACCATCAAGCAGAAGTGTGAACTGTCCATGTGTTCATCCTTACATTTTCCAGTAGTCAGCTTTTCCTTCTGAAACCTGGTGGATGTTGTCTAAAAGCAAAAACTCATTCCAAAATGTGGAGGATCACTAAACTATTAAACAATTAATTAAATGATAATCACTCCTTTCATGAGGCAAGACAGTTTTGCCTTCGTTATGTAGCTTTGTTTGAGAAAGTACCACCTTCCTTGCTCTCCTCCTTAGTGTTGCTCCCACTATTCTCTGCTTCAGCTTCCTGAATGGTAGATGATGTAGATACAACAGATGTACCTCATTGTCCTTGGTTGAGCCTCTGATTAGCTCTCACCATCCAACAGCTGGCTTTGGCTAAAATGTTTCAGTGGACTGCTTTGAAAGTGAATCATGTTGAGACTAGAGATCCCCTTTCACTGCACTGCTATAAGGAGGCGTAAGAGACAGATTAAGCACCTTGTTAATGTTTGGAGTAAGCTTCTGGGATAATGTATTTACTAATTGGAGTCAGTCACTGAGTAGGCTCCCAAGTTTTTTCCAGACGGCAATAAACGTGTTCTTTCTGTCACAGTGGTATCCTAGGGTCTGCGAAACACGCAAACCCCTCCAACACAATAAGTGTGATAAGGATAGGCTAAGGAGGGATGATAAAATATAGTCTTATTTTGTCTGAAAAAGGTCCTTCTTGAACACAAATTTTAAAATTCATTATTTCATTACCATGTTGACGATGATAATTACCTGTAGTGTTTCATTTAGTTCCTCATCCCACTGCATCTTTGGAAACTTTGTGCCCTTTGGAGAGGTAAAAAGAAATCAGTTTCAGTGTAAGTCATCACATTTTGTTGGAACTATAGTTCAATAATTAGATTCATTTTCACAGGTTCCATGTCTCACCTTGTCCATAAGGCCAATCTCATCACCGTAACTGAAGATGGGTGTTCCAGGTAGAGTCATCAGCAGCAACTGGTACAGTTTGACATTAGCTTGGCCCACCAGTGAGGCTATGTGACCTCCTCCCTGACCCCCTAGACTCCATGCTAACTTGGTCTGACTGTGGGAATAATACAAATCCTGAATGACCTGCGCCCGCCCTGTGGCATCAGTGGCACCAGAGGAGAGGACCCTGGAGATCAGTAGGTCAACTCCAGTTGAGGAGAGGAGGGCCGACACATTTTCAGCAGAGGAGCTCTCCGTGACACCAATTAGGACTCTGGAAAAAAAAGATTTACAAGGTGTTTATTCGGTTTATATTAAATAACAGATGAACATTCCCATGTCTACCTTTTGAGGTGTTTTCAAAGTCTTACTAACAGACTGTTTTATATGGACGTTGTAACACTATGGAGGTGGAAGAAAATGCATTTACATTCTCTATGAATTCTACAAATAAACAGACCCTCTTCTACCAGTGGTTCTCAAACTGTGGATGTTTATCAAGTTAGTTGCCACAAAGACAGACAGGTTACCAGTCCATCACAAGGCCACAAATATACAAACAACCACACACACTCACATCCTCTCCGAGGGGAGAGATGTCGTGGGATGCAGGGGGGAAGCCAGAGTTTATACAGACCTCAAAACAAACTATAATATATAATAATAATATAAAATAATATAAAAACTGCAGGCAAGCTGCTAGTAGAGAATGATACAGCAGGTAGGTTGATTTAATGAGTTGAAATGCAACACTGCATTCACTTTTATTTGAATACACCACCTAAGGATCTCTTGATTCAATCACTATGGATTTAAACTCATCTTACAGATACTCTCTCTCACAGTAACATGATCAGGATTATACCACATCTGGTTTTCAAAAATTATTGGTCCTTTTTACAGCAGGGCCCAGCTCCACTACAAATAGTGCATTCGCTTTATTTGGGCAAATGAATATTAACTCACAAATTAAAAAAAAAAAAAAAAAATCACTCACTCTATGGAGGTCCCCGCCTATTTAAAAAAAAAATCAACAACAATAAATTTGCGGTTTCATAATTTCTCTGATCATGGTAAATGCCTACACTTAAACCAACACTGGTCCAATTGTGACCTTCATTGTTGTGTCTACTTGTGTCACATAAATATGACATGATGGAATTCTGTTGTAATGGAAAGCCACCTAAACCAGGCTGACACAAATTGAGTAAAGGCAAGTTAAAGCGTTGAAGTCCAGTATATACCCCATCCAGCTGTCTTGGTGAAACAAAATATTGCTCTTTCTATATTCAACAAATATGAATTCCATTTTCTTACTTGTTGTTGGGATACTTGTCAGTTCCATTCTGAACAATGGCTCGGATGTCAGTCCACAGAGATGGAACTTCGCTGGCCACATACTCCACTCCCAATAGCTGGATACCATCAACTCCTTCATTCAGCCAGAACACCAGGGCAGACTGGAAACACAAAGAGGCCCTTTATTTAAGGCTTTATTTTCTTCCGATCACCGAAGCAGCTGTTTCAGTTATCGATGACTTGCAAACCGGTTGACGGTATCCTGAACAATTTATTGGGAAATTCCTATAAACTTAAATATGACTCCTTTATGGATTCTTTCTTTGCTGTGCATCTAAATTCCATTAAATATAAATCAAGTAATACTTCCATGAAGCTCACTGGCAGAAATTGGAAAGATCTATGCTGTCAATTCAATTTTCTAAAAGAATGTCTTGTTGACTCTAAATATTCTTGTCGGTTATCAAAGACTGCGGGCAAAACACAGAAGCAATTACAAGTTCATGCCAGGTGGAACAAAGATGAAGCAGTAACCTGAAGGTTTAATAACTCAAACCCCCTCCCGCCCTCTATGGTGATCTGTCCAAAGGTTACTCCAGTCCAGTCCCACCACAATCTTAGGAAGGAACACCATAAAAAGTTGTGGATGGATGAAACTCTCCTGCTGGGGGCAGACATTCCCAATTTGGAGGGGGCTTTCCACCTCTTTCCAGATGAGAGCCATGGCCTCAGCTTTCGAAGAGTTGAGTTGTTATCTAAGCTGCTTAACACCCACTGCCAACTGGTCCAGTGCACACTGATGGAAATCAATTTTAGCTGGTTGTAATAACAATGTTGTTCTTTGGTTTTTCTATCAGAAAAACTTGAAAAGTCAACAAAACCACATCATTGATAAAATGAAGAGATGTGACTCTGTGGTTGCCAAACCAGACACCCTTTTTTCCAGGTCTGTGTCTCCAGGTCCAATAATAATCAGTGACCAGTGGCAGCCCTGGTGGAGTTCAGCATGCACCAGAAACAGTCCTAAAAGTGACACCCCTACTCCCTCAGCACCCCACACAGAATCCCCCAGGGGGCACGTCTTTTAGTCTCTGACAAGCTAGATCTGCAGATATGTATCTTGATGGGCATTATTCATTAAATCAACCACTAGAATAAGAAATCCTAGTTATCAAAACAGTCTTACATGTTTGTTGGGACATAGTCTGTACCTTCAGTCTCTCAGCTACATTTGTTACACTGCTGCTTGAGAACCAGGGTCCAGATGTACCCTGGTAGTTTGGAGTCAAATCCAAGACCACAGAAATACCTATACAGGCGAGAAGAAAAGAATGACCAGGTTCATGTTTCATTTGGAACTGTCAGTATATTAGAAGTTTCTTCTTTCTTCTTCTCAAATACATGTTTCAGACAGCAAGATTGAATTCAGTATCAGATGTTAAACAGTCATTAATAGATACATTTCTTGAGGTTTTTTTTTACATTCATTGTGTTATAAGGGATATATTAGAGCCTGATGCAACAATGATAAAAATAAAGTTACTGTTATGATTTCAGTTGTCTGCTCACTCTCTCTCACCTGCTGGTTACTCATTGTCCTCTCCTTTATTGTTCCGTGTTTAAACTCCTAATCTTCACCTGCTCAGGGTGAGATTGTCCGCTTTTTCACATCCTTCAAGCAATACTCCATGAGCCAAGTGGTTCCTGTTTTCTTACACTGCTTGTCTCTGACCAGTGAGTAAAGTTTTTGGTATTCTGGAAAACCTTTGCCTGAAGGACTTCTTGTGAGTTGTTTGGATGTGGATGTAAGACTCTTTACTATCTTAGAACATCCCCAAGGCCCCACTTGAACACCTTATCTTCCCATCGTCAAACATTTTTTGAAACTCAGTCCTAGTTTTGGCTGCATATTGGATTATGGCTAAAACACGACAGTTACAGACTGCCTCTGTGATCCAAGCATTCCTTAGAGAAACCTTTTGTTTATTTAGAAAAAAAAAGACCCAGACAAATTTCCCTGAGTCTGTCCTTACCTTTCTTGTGAGCTGTCTGAATCAAACTTTTGAACTGATCTAAGTTTCCAGCGTCAGGTGAAACTTCCTCGAACCTCAGCCTCATGTCTTCATCAGGTGGAGCAACGTGAATTGGTCCAACCACCAAACCTTTGACTTTCAGCTTAGACAAACTATTGATCTTCTGTTCCACACCTGACAAAGGGGAAGACAGACAAAACCGACTTTTATTATAACATTGACATGATTTCAGTGAGTGAGTTAGTTTGTCTCTTTTTTTCTTTTTGAAGTCTAGAAACTGTTTTATAAAGATTTTTATGTGCAGTGTTAGTTTTTCATTTTTAAAAATGTTTTCAGACATGGCTAATATTTTAATTGATATGTTTTTTAAATATATCAATATAATTTTAGGCCAGGTGCCCTCCCTGACACAACCCCACACATTTGCCTGGGTTTGGGACTGAGCACAACCAGGACACAGACCACCATGCCCCATTTGAAGTTGAATTGCTGGCAACTGGGGTTCAATGCATTGTACAAAGACTCCTCAACATGTGACCTTAGATTTAACCACTGACATGCCCTTTGATAGGCAACTGCTCCTGAGCCAAAGCTGACCCCAAAATGTGTTTGGTAACGTTTTCATTTCTTTGTTTAAAAAAGTCTGTGAATACCCTGCAACAATGGTTTTTTATGAGTAAAAAATCATCTTAAACTTTCTAAAGCATTAAACATGCCTGCAGGTGAGCCATACTGAAAGATGGACTAGGACCCTGAATTGGACCGTGGGTATTGAATATTGAAGAACCAATGAAATTGGATGATATTAACACCCTTGAACCCATAAGAGGCAGGGACATGCCTGCCGGGACAACTGTTACAGTTCTCTGCTCAGTTTTAAGAATATCCAGGCAGTCTAAGCCTACAGAATGAGAAAGAAAGGAGGAGGATTACAGAGCTGGTTTAAAACAGATGCAAGAATCCTGGAAATGTCACTCAGTCCAAACGCTGAATTGTTTCCATGTTGTTACTGAGAGAGTCCACCGGTGTTACCTGCTGATGCTGTGTGTGATGTCATCAGCTAAAAGCAAACCCCAAATTAATTGATAGACTTCTGGGGGTTTCTGGCATACCTTTTTCTGCTACAGTGTGTCAATTTATTTATGATTTAATCTTTTAGCTATCTACACAAGGACATAATTTAGACTGCAGAAATGCAAATACCTTTCAGGGATTAATAAAGAAGGATTCAATTAAACTGAATCAAATCGTCTGTGTGTCTGACTTTCTCCCTGATGCACACAAAAACTCTTAAGGGTGTACACCAGATAATGGATTGACACACAGATGGAAGCATGGAGACACCATGAACTCACCCTTGAGGTTTTGCATGTCACTGAAGGCGTGGATGTTTCCAATCCGGTACAGCGGGCCGTCGTTCCACCAGTTGGTGGTCGGAAGTTCTCTGCAGCCAGGAGCCTGAAGGATGATGATGACGGCCCCCACCAGCATCCCCAACCAGCCGAGCCAGAACACCAACAGCAGACCCCAGCGTGCTCTTACCCACCTGAGAAATAAGAAAAACTATGCTAGATTGACAACATTGTAGGACCCTCAGACATTCCAGTCCCAAGGACCCCAGGCTCACAACTCACAATTTATTCCATTGAAGAAGTTTAACTAAAAAAATATGTTTTCACGAAGTCAGAATTTTCAACATAAATAGATCTAAAGCTGTTAGTGTCACAAAGCAATTGGAGAAAAAGCTAAGTTGCCAGAATGTGTTCTCTGACCATAATTAGCATCAGAGAAAAATCATCTTTTCTTCTTACTTAGAAGGACCCGGTTGAAAAATACACACACACACACACACACACACACACACACACACACACACACACACACACACACACACACACACACACACACACACACAAAAAGAAAGAAAAAAAAACACGTGTATTAAAGCTGTCTACTAGGGTGGGTGTGGTAACAATATTTGTACCTCTGGTTTATTTGGGCCGATCATCAATTTGTTTTTCGTGGAAATAAAAACTCATAAGAAACTATTTAACTCAAATGATATGTTGAGTTATATAGATGCAGCAATGCTTCACGGCTGCTGACTGGCCGGAGGTTATTCTGCATTCCTAAATCAAGTCTGTTTTGCAAGGAGAAGTATGGAAAACCTTCAAATAGATATATTGATAAGGAATGTTAGAAAATTACAGTAGATTACAGTGGATTTTCCATGTAAATGATCCAGTTGTCCTGTTTGGCTGCGTGTTTCCTTCATGAAATTAGAAATAAAAATGCTCTGTCCTGCGTGCGTGCGCACTGCGTCCTCACCCCGGGCCCCCGGCCACCCGCAGCAGCTCCTCCTTGTTCAGGCCGGTGAATTTGGCATCCCCCGCCTCCTCGATAATCTTCAGTTTAACAGAGCCGTTTTTCTCCGCGGGGGGCTCGTCCATAGCAGAGGACAGAGCCTCCGCAGCCTCAACCCCCCCACCGGTGATGGGCTGCTTCTCCTGCTCCTCCTGGTCCAGATCCGCCTCGCTCACGTCGGCCTCAGTCGCATCAGCATCCGCGGCCACCTTCGCGGGATCCGCCGCTTCCTTCGGTTCAGCATCTTTATCCTCCTGACGAGCATCCGCCACGTCCACGTTCGTCTCCTCCGTATTCATGCCGGTTCCGATCCGTTAAAATGACCCCGATCCAGAAAATAAGGCTCCTGTGCGCAACAGAACAGGCGGACAATCTCCCGGTCTGGGGGGTGTATGTCTTGGAGTGGGAGACCACCGCGCATTGATGATGCCTTCAAATGGTGTCTGGCATTTGAAAACCCTGTCTCACATTGGCAATTTTTAGTCTTTTATTCCCTTTAAAATATCATTAATATCCAGTGAAGATCTTGATGTAAGATTGATTTATTGGGAAAACATTTTTGTAGTTATTCGGCATGATCAAGTGGCCTATTTTAATGCTAAACTACAACAAAATCATATGCACGTCCACAAATCAGACATTCTCCCTGACCATCTCTCAACTGCTTTTCTTTTTCTTATTTTCTATTTAGTACAGATTACTGACGATCAACCTTCACATAAATTGGTTTTAGCATATTCATTGTGGTTGCGGCTTAAAATATCGAACACACACACACATACCTGTTTTTCTACTAAAGGGACGATTTACAAATAGGGTAATACAATCCTGATCCAATATCATCCTGACAATAACCCTAACCCATCACCAATTTTCAACTGTAACCATAAATAATATGTGTGTCCTGACAATTCCCTACAAACATAGGGAGCCCATTATTTATCATCATGTTTGTCATCTCTTTTATTTATCATTTACTTTAAAAAATATAAATAAAAAAAGGGAGAGTGAACATTTATGAAATGTGACAGTTTTGGGCATTGGGCTTATTTACATCTTTTTCACGCACACAAACACGCACACAGACTTACCCACAGAACAAGTTTTAAAACAGAAAATTCATACTATACTATCACAGTATGATTTTCCCTTTGGAGTAACAGCATATATGCTTGTAATGAAATATCTCATGAACCGTTTGAAAGTTATTTGTTCATGGTTTATTAGACTTATTAGACATATTTATATTGAAACTATATTCTGATCAGTTATTTTATTTAATTTCATTCCACTGGTAGAGCATGTATTTCTGAGGGCACCTGAAGGCAGCATCCTTCCAGTTTTCTCTCCACTAAGTGACAGATAGAAATTAAATATGTATATATATAGGTCTTTGACAGAGAGAAAGAGAGAGAGAGAGAGAGAAAGAGAGAGAGAGAGATAGGAACACAAAGTCAGCAGTTTGGAAGAATGCTGACCACTACTTCCTGTGTCTCCTGTGTTCCACAACCCCTGTTTTGTTCAACAGATGCACATTTACATGAGAACATCATACTCTGTTAGACCAAGCAATGGGATTTGGATCATGTTTTAAATATTAACATTTTAATTGCATTTCTAAATGGTCAAGATGTGTTTTAAGTGTACAGCAATGGTTGGACATGAGATGATGGGTTTATGGAAACAATCCCTTTTTTTTTTTTTTTACTAATGTTGACGTGAGTGATACAATTTCAGTTCACTATCTGTTTCACTAGATACTATAGCAAATTGTACTTAAATATGACATGAATAGTCATGATTTTTAGTGACATTATGCCATGTTAGTATCAGTTAGTTAATAATTATTTGGACTCATCAAGTTATAATTCCTGAGAAGCATTAATGGATCCATGTTTTCAAAAATTTTTCAGTTCTCAAACTCAGGAGGGAGAAGCAAATGTTAGGCATACAGAGTTTGTGGGTAACTGTTACACCCTCAGTTGAATGAGGAAGCTAACACATGACAACCACAATAAAATGTCCGAGTCCTGATAAATGTCAAACAGGCTATTTTCTTTTTCTTTATCCCAGAGTTGAACAAACTGTGGGGGAAAAAAGGGGCCATCAGGTTGCGCCAAATCAAATAAATTGAGAAAACAGCAGGGCATAGGTCTAATCTAGTCTAAGCAAAACTGAATGTTGCCATTAATGTTGGCTGAGACTGCACAGTTTAGAATTAAACAGCCCTTACACACACATGCATTAATATACTTTAATTTTTCAAATATGCACTGACTGTATATTATGTATCTGTGCCCTTTATGTGACCACAATACTTTAGAATATTGTAACCACTTAGCCATAGTAGCTATGCTGTTAAAAAGGAAAACATGACCTTCTTTCATGAATTGATTGGTGATCATTATTTTGATGTATTCTGCCTCACAGTGTCAGCAGGAGGATCATGTTAGCGTCAATGAAACTCTTCCCTCTAACTATTTAAATGTTCACACTCCTGGAACCACAGAAGGAGGAATATATATGCCTGTGGGTATCACGTTGTGAAACGGACAGTTGACACACTGCACCCTGAGGCCAAAATATTACCTTATGCAATGTCACTTGTTAGTGAATATATTTTAATACTAGCTTGTAATTTTTATCTTTTTGTTGAGACTTCTTAAGTTGCACATGTATATTATTACCATCCTACAAATGGTTAGTCGGCCAATGTGGTAACTGTGTTTTACTTAGTTAACTTGTTATTCAAGTTCGCTTAATCTATTTTATTTAACGTTACTACTTCCACTTTATATTGTAACTTGCAACTGTTGCACTGCAATTTCCTCCAAGATAAATAAAGGTCCATCCATCCATTATCAATACCGCTTATTCCCTGTTGGGGTCACGGGGGGAACTGGAGCCTATCCCAGTGGTCAACGGGCGAGAGGCAGGGTACACCCTGGACAGTCCGCCAGTCCATCGCAGGGCAACACACAGGACATACAAGGACAAACAACCACTCACACTCGCATTCACTCCTAAGGGCAATTTCCCCAATCTCCAATCAACCTAACATGCAGGTTTTTGGACTGTGGGAGGAAGCCGGAGAACCCGGAGAGAACCCACGCAGACACAGGGAGAACATGCAAACTCCACCCAGAAGGGTCCTGGTTCCCCCGGGATTTGAACCCAGAACCCTCTTGCTGGGAGGCGACAGTGCTAACCACCACACCACCGTGCCGCCTAAATAAAGGTCCTTCAATCTTAAATACATTCACAGTGAACAATCAACCTTGTCCTTGGACAAAGAGTTCAAACTCTGTTGAACCATGGAAATAGTAGGAGCTGTGGAGCTTTCGTAACCTTATTTACCAACATAACTGCTTATCAGCGAGAAGATTCAAGGACTCCTTACAACTTCTATCACTGAGCTATCCGTGATAGAAGTGAGTACAACATTTTTATAGGAATCTTTGGAACATTATTTGGACTTAACAATTTGTGTCCAGTCAATCTCTCTATGAGCTAACCTGTGCTTCTACATCTTCTAGAAGAAGCTATTGCACTTAAGTGCCAGTCTATGCAAATAAGCGCTGCATGTGCTGAGAGTAGTTCATTATTGAGGTGTGTGGTTATAAAAGAATACAAGAATTCCAGTTTGTGGGTAGTAGGAGGGAAGTACTGAAATTGTAGGAGCATGAGGCCCATCCAGTTCTCGACGGATCAATAATAGATTCTAAAGAATCTTAAAAATTATACATAAAATGGAGATATTCTTAAACATTATAAACAGAAGGTGTTGAATTGTTCACAAAGAAACTTAATTCTGCAAGATGAAAAAAATACAAAAACGTTGGATGCAAAGTACTATCATACTGTATTTGGGAACTAATAAAGCAGACATAGTTTTTATACAGGAATTACATTTAAATGAAAGAGAGGCGTTAAAATTCAAAACTGGATGTGTGAAATATGTATTTCATAGCTCATGTTCAAGCTCACGCAATGTACGGTACAAAAGGAAATTATAGATAAAGAATCATGAATGATATTGGTGCAATATTGGTAAGTGTTGATAATATTAACAGGGGGCTTTAATAAAGTACTGCAACTGGTTTTGGATAAAAGTAAGTTTACAGGACCTATACTGACTAGAGATACAGAAGAAATTCATATGTTAATAAGAGATTTGGCATTAATGGATATTTGGAGAATGGTCAATCCACCAAAAGAGAATATACCTTCTTTTCAAACTGACATCAATCATATTCAAGAATTGATCTAACTGATTGTAAAATCTTTTAATCAGATATAAGTTGAAGGTCTAGGTGGAGAATAAATACATCAATATTACAAGATAAAAAGTTTAAAGTAGCATTAGGTGAAGATTATAGGTTTTTTTCTAAACGAATACAGAGTATCTCTCATCAATCTGGGAGGCCTCCAAAGCATACAGTAGGGCAAAAAAGTATTTAGTCAGCCACCAATTGTGCAAGTTCTCCCACTTAAAAAGATGACAGATGCCTGTCATTTTCATCATAAGTCAACCTGAACTATGAGAGACAAAATGAGGAGAAAAAATCGAGAAGATCATATTGTCTGATTTTTTAAGAATTTATTTGCAAATTATGGTGGAAAATAAGTATTTGGTCACCTACAAACAAGCAAGATTTCTGGCTCTCACAGACCTGTAACTTCTTCTTTAAGAGGCTACTCTGTCCTCCACTCATTACCTGTATTAATGGCACCTGTTTTAACTCGTTATCAGTATAAAAAACACATGTCCACAACCTTAAACAGTCACACTCCCAACTCCACTATGGCCAAGACCAAAGAGCTGTCGAAGGACACCAGAAACAAAGTTGTAGACCTGCACCGGGCTGGGAAGACTGAATCTCTAATCAGTAAGCAGTTAGGTGTGAAGAAATCAACAGTGGGAGCAATTATTAGAAAATGGAAGACCTACAAGACCACTGATAATCTCCCTCGATCTGGGGCTCCACGCAAGATCTCACCCCGTGGGGTCAAAATGATCGCAAGAACGGTGAGCAAGAATCCCAGAACCACACGGGGGTAGCTAGTGAATGACCTGCTGAGAGCTGGGACCAAGGTAACAAAGCCTACCATCAGTAACGCACTACGCCGCCAGGGACTCAAATCCTGCAGTGCCAGACGTGTCCCCCTGCTTAAACCAGTCCATCTCCAGGCCCGTCTGAAGTTTGCTAGAGAACATTTGGATGATCCAGAGGAGGATTGGGAGAATGTCCTATGGTCAGATGAAACCAAAATAGAACTTTTTGGTAAAAACGCAACTCGTCGTGTTTGGAGGAAGAAGAATGCGGAGTTGCATCCAAAGAACACCATACCTACTGTGAAGCATGGGGGTGGAAACGTCATGCTTTGGGGCTGTTTTTCTGCAAAGGGACCAGGACGATTGATCCGTGTGAAGGAGAGAATGAATGGGGCCATGTATCGGGATATTTTGAGTGAAAACCTCCTTCCATCAGCAAGGGCACTGAAGATGAAACGTGGCTGGGTCTTTCAGCATGACAATGATCCCAAAAACACAGCCCCGGGCAACAAAGGAGTGGCTTCGTAAAAAGCATTTCAAGGTCCTGGAGTGGCCTAGCCAGTCTCCAGATCTAAACCCCATAGAAAATCTTTGGAGGGAGTTGAAAGTCCGTGTTGTCCAACGACAGCCCCAAAACATCACTGCTCTAGAAGAGATCTGCATGGAGGAATGGGCCAAAATACCAGCAACTGTGTGTGAGAACCTGGTGAAGACTTATAGAAAACGTTTGACCTCTGTCATTGCCAACAAAGGGTATATAACAAAGTATTGATACGGACTTTTGTTTTTGACCAAATACTTATTTTCCACCATAATTTGCAAATAAATTCTTAAAAAATCAGACAATATGATCTTCTGGATTTTTTCTCCTCATTTTGTCTCTCATATTTGAGGTTGACTTATGATGAAAATGACAGGCATCTGTCATCTTTTTAAGTGGGAGAACTTGCACAATTGGTGGCTGACTAAATACTTTTTTGCCCCACTGTATGTGAGGGGGAAGATGATAGCGTACTCTGTAAAAAGAAAAAGAGAAAACATCAACAAGATTAAAGATTTGTAAACAGATATTAAAAGAAGGTAGAACAATGTAGCAGAACAACTCTCTTAATCACAATATCAATATCTTTGTGACCTCAAATATCAGTTGAATATAATCTACAAACAAAAGATAGAATACTTTTTACCAAGACTAAAATCCAAATTTTATGATGGAGGAGAAAAAGCTGGGAAGATATTACTGAGATAAGTAAAAGAAAACGACCAATCAAAGAGAATCTCATGTATTAAACAGGAGAATAAACTGGAAACTTCCGTTAAAGATATGAATAAAGAATGTGAAATGCTCAAACCTAACACAGATCAAGTACGAAAACCGGATACTCCCATAACTGAAAGAGAAATAAGGGAAGCGATAACATGAATGAATGATAGGAAATCCCCAGGTCTGTTAGGGCAAGGATGTCCAGTGAAAGATGGTTTGCATATGCAAAAATGAAATCTGCGTTGTTCTTTGTGCTTTTGAAGCAGAATTGCACCAGCTACCAGCTCTGGGTCTTCCATCATCGAACCAAAGCGTGCCCACCTGCAGAGCATCGACAAGGGGCTTGCAGTATTTAAGCGTTAGTTTGATCCTTTCCAGCTTAATTATCAGGAGCTTGACAGTTGGGAGCAGCCATCCCATTTGGACATTTGTTTCAGCTTGTAAGATGTTAGTTGCTTTGGCAGCTGGAGTCATCACAACAGCAAACAGGAATGCAAGTTCAGCTGGATTAAACCTGTGGGGGCATTTCATCACAATGAGACAAAAAAAAACAAAAAAAACACAAGCAATGGAATGGTTTATCATTCAATATTAATCATCCAATTCAATTGTTGTACAAGTAGACAATATATTCCAGAATTGCAATTCAATAGGACTACAATATGAATTTGTAGTACTTACATGGGAACATTCAAGTTTGTGCAGATGACGTTTGTGGCTGCCTCTCCCTTCTCTTTGACTATCCTGAGCCATGAACACAGAGTTCCACCTTGTTGCAACCGGTCGCACAAGCTGGAGAGAGCAAGCATCTTCCACAGTTTCAGCTGCTGTTGAGGATCTTGACCACTTATTCCACAGTGGATTGCATTTGCCAAATGTTGAATAGTGTAATTTCTTGTAAAAGTCATTGGAAACTGCCTTGTGGGCATCGGTAGTAGCTATCAGATTGAGAATGGCCTCAAAACGTAGCCGTGAGTGTCCTCTTTCGCCCGATGTGCCCGCTTTCGACCTCGGCCTTACGGTTTTCCGGCAATCGGGCCCAGAGTCCAGACTTTCCCGACCCTCTCTAATAGGATTTCAATGGAAGAATTTTAAGAAAATCTGATCAACTGTCAAATCGGACCTCATTTTGAAATTGCCATAAAAAAATAACCGGTTGCCGCAGCCGAAAATAAAATACACCGACTTCGACCTTAAACTCTGTAGGCACTCACGGTCCAAGAATTTTCCAGTTTGGTGAAATAGTTTTTGAACAGCGTGCAGTAGTTCGGAGGATACTTTTGATTCATCTGTCCGTTGGGTCTGTGTCAGTGATGAGTCACAGGTGTGGCAGTTTAGAATGTTCAGAATTGGCACCAGGCTGCCGTCGCCGTGGCGACCACCAGAGACCCACAGCAGCGCTGTGGGTCTCTGCATAGCTCTGTGAGCTGTGCTTCTGCTTATAGAGCGGGCGAAGCCCGCTTAGAAAGATTTAACTAAGACAGTGATACTGGCAAAAAGCGGGCGAAGCCCGCACTCAGTGATTTTTTAAGAAATACAGTATTTCTGTAACCATGGCGGGCGAAGCCCGTTTAGAGGGTTTTAGTCAGAGCCCGGTTCTGGTTCTGGTTCTGGGGATGGGACTCAACCGGACCGGGGCCGGACCCAGCCATGTCATACCTCGTTGCGTAGGTCTTTTTCTCAGCTTTCAGCCAATGTGACCCCCGACCTGCTCAAACCAATTGCATTCAGTCGGCAACCCCAGAACTCAGCCGGGTCCCTCCATCAGAGGGCCCTCAGGCCCTCTCATAGGCACGAGCCCACATTACAGAGAGCCCAAATATCGATTGGCCGACCCGCCCCGGGTTCCCAGACGGGCAGCGGGTGGCCCCCCTCCAAAATTTCTTCATAAATGTTCTAGTTCACAATGGCCTTGTCAACCCATCTATGGGGTGCTGTCCAGCTCTCAAATGTCGGCTGCTTGGTAGAGGAGGATGGAGTTGGAGTTGCAGTCTTCCTCGTTCGTTTCACTAATGCAAACCCAATGAGAACACAGAGTGTGTTGCAAATGATAACAGAGAGAGGAGGAGGCACAGCCAGAGTTTAACCCAAAAGTATAATTCTAAAGGGAATAATATGAATCTAAAAAGGAATAAGACAATCAGTCATTTACATGGATTAAGTTATAACATACTGTGCTAAAGTGAGTAATCAGAGCACAATTCTAACAGAACAAACAGTCCAGCGTGGATTCCTCTTCTGGTCACTCTGCGCTGACTTGCGTAGCTACGATCCTACTTTAAACAGTTTGTGGCGCGAAATCTATGCAAATGAGCTCGTGTCCAGTTCGTGCGCGAGAGTCTAGACCAATCACAGTACACCCAATGCCCCGTGCACAGCCCTCCTGTACATGTGCTCAGAACTTGACTAGGGATGGCCAGACAACCTGACTCCCAAATTCTTAACACATTACGTTTACATATCAGTAACGACTCAGCCTGTGAAAAAGAAAAAAAAACCCATCTGAGTAAAAGTATTAAATTAATCAAAAATATGTAGTGGAAAAATATATATACTCCAATGAAGTACAGATACTGCATTTTGGTACTTAAGTACAGTACTTAAGTAGTTCTACTTCGTTACTGTACATCTCTGCCCAATTTTATTTATGTAAGGACAGTGCACATTAATGAACAATTTCATACTTCTGTACAGATTGTAAATGAGCCAGATTATAGCATAGTTGCTAATTTACATCTGTCGTCCTGAGGCAGAAAGACAAAACAACACAAAATCACATAATACAATATCAGTCAAAACACATAGACACATGTTCAGACAATGACATTACAACCATAAAATTAGTCAGTGCATGACTGGGAACTTTTAAGAAACTGTTTAAAGTGCTTTTTAAATGTGCAATAAGTGGGGCATTCCCTGATGTTTATTGGGAGGCTTTTCCAGAAGCGACCCCCTCTGACTGATAGAACGGTTTGTCCAAATGTCGTTCTTCTGTGGGGATCTCTAGGTCTCCTCTGGAAGAGGCTCTGGTGCAAATACGTCTGCCAGGTCTAACGTAGGTAGAAAGTGGAGGTGGGGCTAATCCAATATTCACCCCCTGAATTCTTACCAGAATGCTGCAAAATCTCTCCTGTTCAGGAGGCAACAGGAGGCATGCAGGCTTAAACTCACTGGTGGCTGATAATAATTGGGCCCTTGTGATTGGTCTGGGAGCTGGTTATTTAGTCAGAGGTGCAGGTGGAAGTTGTTAAGGCTGACGAGTGATTGAATGATTAATCAGACCAGCGCTAGTGCCACGATCATGACAGTCTGTTGGTTTACTCTGCTACTTTTTGCTGGCCTGGATCATGTTAAGAATTCCTCTTTGTGCTTTATCAGCTGTAATGTTAATTGTAGATTAGACCTAAAGAGCTCATAGAACAGAATGTGCCCCCAATTAGATTTAAAACCACACATGATGGAACCAGCAGGGATGCTGATTCGAACAAGTGTTGAATTAAAGATTATTTTGGGAAATTTGTAAATCTGTTGTTTGCTTCCATGTTCCTTCACAACCTAATGCCAACAAAACATTCTCACATTGATTTGTTGCATGTGTATTCTCAATGACAGATTAAAACATGAAATGGGTTTATTGTTGGAGTGTGAATTATTCATAATCAGTATTATTGGCAGATATAAAGGGCCACATGGAGGCTTGGGCCGGCTCTGTATGGCACCAAATCAAAACAATAGACATCTATAGACAGTCCAATTAAATCAAATTAAATTCATTGTAACACAATTATAATCCACTGAGTTTCAATTCTAGTCCAATTTCTAAAGAGCAGCTAAAGAAATGGTTTTGAATCCATTGTACTGAAACTTCATTTTGATCAAATCCCACATAAAGAAAAAAGACCTTTCTCCATCATAACCAGAACCAGTAAAACCCAAACAGAGCCAGAACCGGGGAGAAGCTTCGATCACAACTAGGAAGAATCCTCCATCATAGCCAGAACCTGAAAAAAATCTTCCCAGTATCAATTAAACATTTTTAATGAGGAGACAATGTACAAATGATGATTATGGGTATGTATGTTAAAGTAATAAAATCAAACAAAGGTGTTTGAATTTATAATGAATAAAACATTTGCTTTGTTGTAATTTATGTTTTTTGGGATGCATCTGTAATGCATCTTTACAATTTGAAAAATAAAAATCTCAAAGGGACAAGACAAATGGCTGAAGAGTCTTATTCGTCACTGAAATGTACCAACAGTGATCCCACCTTGGATGCATTTAGGCGTGGATGAAGCCATCGTGTTTTCATGATGATAAAAGTGTGTACAGGCAGAGGTCGCCGCTCTTCTCTGCTGCTGTAAACAATGTGAGGAAACCAAAACAACCGGACACAAACCAATGATTGCTACATGCTTCAGGACGCTCTCACTTCCAAACAGAACAAACTAACACTGAGCTGACATGTGACCTCAGCATGAACTGTACACATGGAGCACCCCTGTCCTGAATTAGAATACAACAACATCAACTTTAAACTTTTCTCTGGGTTGTGGACTTTCATGATGCTGCCAGTCATGCTGTTAAAAAGTTTTTTTTAAACAGATATTGTGCAGAGGTCACTTTAACAAAAAATAGTTTTTTACAAAGTGAACAGTTTAATTAATTCTTTGATGTGAGGAGAATACATCTCTCTCTGCCTGAAGGATCTTTAGCCTTTTCGGGTTTGCTTTCCTTTGCTCTTCTTTCTTCCCTGTTCCTCTGTCAGGTTCAGCATTATTAGGTTCATGTAAAGTCTTGCAACAAAAATACATTAATAAAGCCGCATTGGATAATCAAGGGGGGCTTTACACCAATAAAGCCTCCTAAAGCAAATGCGTTCAGCATAGGACGGTACTCAGATTTAAGTTCTGCTGCCATGATGCTGAACAGGAAGAGGTTAAAAAATATATAAATAAAAGTATGATAACGTTCCCTTTGTTCTTTCGCACCACTTACTCACATTTTGACAATGTTTAATTTTTATTTATTATTCCAATTTAGGAATGAAGCACATTAGTATTTTGGACTTTGGACCACATAGTGGGTTCTATGCTTTTTTGTAATTGATTTAGCTGTTTCTTGGTTTTGCTTTGACACTAGAGCTACGCCTGATTAGAATGACAAGTGCAGCTTATGTAAAGTCTGAATGACTGAGAAACCAGAACTTTCTTTATACAATTTGTATAGTATCAGTTCATGAAAAGGCCTCTGGTGGACTTCATTGTTGGTTGTGTATGGCTCCTGAAGTTATTTTTGCTTTGCCTTCTTCTAAATAGTATTTCTTTTTGATACTTAAACAGCAGTTAAAAATCAATCAACATGAGATATTCTGAACATATTCATTAGGTTATGATCTAAATAAAAAGCAGTATTTTCTGGCAACAACAGAAGTTGCAGGTTTTATTAAACTTTCAAGCACTCAAGATTCTGTGTTCCTTGTCAAGTTAGAACTTAGGCAGTCAAATGGAGAAAGGAGAGATTTAGCAAATCTTTCAGGGGAAAGGCTAATTGAAATCAAGCAATGAAAAACTTAGGAGAGGAAACTTTGTCAGCATTAATCTTCTTTGGTGAGATTTATTAGAAAATAATCTGAGTAACAATACGAAAGAAATATGCTTTTAATATAAATAATAGTGGAATTAAAGGTGTAATTGTTTATTATGTGTCGGTAAAAATTCTCTTTTTGCTGTTCCACATATAATTAACAGGCCTTCAGTTAACCAGAGGTCAAATTTAAATTCAGATGTTCAAAGTCAAGTATTACTATCAATACAATTCATATTAGACATAATCAAATGAAAATTGTCCTTTTGCCAAACTGAAAAAGATCAAGTAGCAAAAAGAAGACAGAAAAGCTAAGGCCACGAAAGAGAACTCTTCTTCATAACAACACCCTCTTTGAGGTTCAAATGTCCAAATGACCATTACTTGGCCTTTTTTGTCTTTGGTGCCTTTGGATCAGGTAACATGACTAGTACATAAACTCATACGGGATAATATAAAAGTTCTAGGTTAGAGTTAGTCTCTTTGATGCTCCTCTTGGCACTGTGAGAGCACACTAGTCCTCGTTGTGGTTGTACAGAGCATCTGCAGTGGGGTTTTTGCGGTGAGCGGGGGGCACAAGATGGTCAGGCAACTCAGTGGGGAGCTCATAGCCTTCGAGTTTGATTTTGATAAGGTGCTGGGCGAGGGCGAACTCGTCGTCATCCAGCATGCCGTCCTTGTCGCAGTCGGCCAGTTTCCAGATCTTTCCCAGCACCGTGTTGGGTAGCCGTGAATTCATCATCTCCTTCTTGGCGTTGACGCCGGTAATCTTGCCGTTAACAGGCATGAGCGTGTAGAAAATCTCGTCGTAGCGGTGTTTGTCGCGGCTGACTATCCAATCCTCAGCATCAGCCCCAGCACTAATGCCCTCACCATAACCGTGGCCAAAGGGTCCATCCTGGGAGCCCTCAAAAGCACCCCCCGACACCATGGCCGGAGGCTGCTTGGACTCCTCCTCCCTGATCATCGCCATCAGACCGGCGATTTTCGTGGCGAGCATCTTATCCACGGATTCAATCAGTTTCATCTTCAGTGAGGGGAACTTACTGAAATCATAGTGCTGCAGCATGTCCTGGAGAATAAGAAGAAGAGACATGAAGTTTAAAGTCTGTGGATTAGATTTTGATGACAACAAAGACTCTGTAGGTTCAAGAATAAAATTACGCAATGCAAAAAAAAGAAAAACAACATAGTGTTTTTTCTCATCTAAAGGATTTTCATGGGCCAAGACGGAAATAGATTAGAAATCGGTCCAAAACGTGTTTATTGTCCGACGCAGCAGAGCTGCACATCAAAAATAAAAAAAATCCTGCTGTTTGCAGCTGGACTCAGCATCTTCTGCTAACCTCTGTGCAACAGCAAATGGCCCGTCTGGTTCTGTGTGTCTATAGATTTAGAACAACCTTCAAATCCTAACCAGAGCAGCTTAGTTGCATCACATCCTCACTGTTTATAGTCCGTGTGCGTTTCCTACTAGAGACCAAAGGCCAAACAGGAAAAACACCAGAGGTCTGCAGAGATCGTGGGCTTACTGCTGGGTTTGGGTCGTGTTATTCACGTTGTGCGCTGTACTGGCACCAACGGGAAGTTTCAGAATGTGGCTCACATCTGACAACACATTTTTAGTTCCAAGTTGTAGAAGTTGTTCCTGATCCTTTACAAATAGATGTACAATCAGTTATACGATATCTTGAAAGCAGGAGAAATCGTTTATGGACTGTTTTAAATTGAATTAAGTTTTAAAATTTAAACAGTCCCTTGCTGCTCCATCACAGGACACGTAAAATATAAAATAATCTCTGGCTGTTCATGTCCTGGGCACAATCTTTGTTATCTACCCCCCTCTGACTGATGAAACAGAAGTTGGTTAGAAGCCAGGGTGGCTACTGGAGTACTTTTAGTGGTAGAAGACATTGTTGTGGTGTGAGGAGCAGTGATGGCTGACATTAGGGGAGTGACTCTGGTCAGTGATCACTGTCTGGCCCAACGAAATGAAACATGTACGGCCCCCACCTGATGACCCTGAAGACATGTTGGTCATTACTGCTCACTTGGTCTATTCAGGGATCGTAGTTCAGTTGTTGAATTGAGAGAAATATTCACTGAGACTGGTCTTTCTTTTGAGTTTACATCAAATTCTTCCCCCACACCATCACCCTAAGATCCAACTTATCCACAATTTTACATTCTGTAACCATTACATTAAGAACCATTATCTATTTGTACTATCTATTTCCTCTTTTTAAAATAATAGAGTGATCATTTCTGTTGCCAAAGGTAAAATTATTGTACCGTTAACAGAGAACTGCTGTTGACCTACTGATTCTTACTTCTTGTGCAGACTCTGTATTTATTATTCAAAGTGCTTCTAAAAAAATAATAAAAGAGATAACATATTTTTCTTTTGGTTTATTTTGTTACTCCGAATATTAATTGAAATATTTTATTTTGAAATATGTTGTCTGCTTCAATGTTCGACCACAATTAAACTCCAATAATTAGTTGCCATATCCTGTACATTCCAAAAGAGATATTAAAACAACAAATAGGCTTCTTGTGTGAATGATTAATACTCATTTTTACTGGTAAAAACAAATAATTTAAATCAAATTTGCAAAGGGACCTATGAAGGTCTGGACTAGCTCTTGTGGTACAAGGATGGTTGACCAAGGAGGACAGCTTGTGTCAGGTGGAATTAAATGAACAATTTCAAATGGCAACAAAACTATTCTTCTTTTAATGTGAGTGTACTAATAAAAATGTCTTTGTGGGTATGTTTATTCTTTCTGCTAACATATTGTCCTAAACGTTAAACACTGAAGTTTTAAGGTCTTCTTCAGGACAACGACTCCTTGCAAACTGAGCAAATCTCTCGACGGGGGACTGAAAACTCGAAAAACACCCAGTCTTGCCAATTATCTAAAAAGTACAAATGCAGCTTGGGGAAAAGACACACATGGTGAAGAATTCCGCAGCAGGCCAAAAGTTCCCAGCTGCAGTTCAGTTCATTCTGTTCTGACTTCTAAAAACCCACCCTGAAATCAGAAAAATACTCATTTAAATTTATACTGCACATGTTCCTCTAAGACTGACTCTGATATTAAACTAAATTACCAGTCACAAAATATAAAATGATTTACATTTAAGATTTTTTTGGCGGGGCATTAATACAACCCGTTAAATGTCAATGACCAACAACAACACTGATTTGATATTAACCCTGTAACATCCTGCACAACAATTTGGTAGAGCGGATTTTTCATTGATTATACTGTTATAATGAAGTGCACTAAACTAAACTAGCTCTAAAAAACTTTAGGTATTTGATGCCTAGATTGAGTTATGATATTTCTTTTTTTAAATTTCACACTTTGACCGTAAAGTGTCTCTCCATCTATTTGTGGTAAAAACCATTGGTTTTGGTTGTATTACTCCAAAAAAATTAACTGTAGATGTTACAGGGTTAATATCTTATGAGTAGTGTCAGTTTATTAATAACTTTCCACATTTTGTCGATACAAAAACGCCCACTTTCTAAAATGTGAAATACAAATATTCTATTTCATTATCATATTTGCTTTTCTTTATTGCTTTAATTGAAATAAAATATTTTGACCAACCTGATCATGTCTAAATTCATGTGTATTTCTTAAATAATTTAATACTTTAATGCCTTTCTGGATTATTAACCCTTACTGTATTATAAAAAAAACAAAAAATATGAAAGAGTTTGTCAGTGTTTGTCACCTGAAGAGCAGCGGCTACACATCATTTTCATGTGTGCTTTGTATGAATACTTACTACACTTCAACTGCTACATTAGGACACTTGCTGTCTTTAGATATCTTGTTTGTTTGTACCTGCATCTTGGTTACATTAGGGAAGTCTCCAGGGCTGATATGATGCTCTCTCTGCAGGAGGGTGTAGATCTCCGGGAGCCTCATTATTAGCTCTTCCTTCTTTTTCTCCCGCCCAAAAAGAGATGGCATCTCCTTTTTCAGATGGCTGATGATATAAGCATGCACCTGCATGAACAAGGGCAAAAAAACATTGTTACCATTTTGAAAATTGACCTGGGAAGATGACGGATGGTGGACACTGGCTTCCATTCAGCTTTTGTGTATATATTTTGTGTATGCAGTTGTTCAGGACTGCAGTGTGGTCGCAACGTATGACCAAACAAACTGTGAATGGTGATCACAGGAAACTGAATTAACACTGCAGTTGTAATTTGATGTCACAGATATGGGTGAGCTTGATGAGACACAAGATGTTGACAGCAAAGCCATGGCTAAATGTGGAATAGGAAACACAAATACATGCTCTGTGTGGACTATAGCATCTCCACCAAACGAGGGGGTTATCTTCCATTAACAAGCCCAGTCAAAAGAGCTACTGAGGAAAGAGCTGTTAAATCAAACTCTAAAAATTGAGATTAACTGATTTCCATGTCAGTCTGAGCTGAGATGCTAACTAAAGAAAATGATAAAGTTGTAACTTATGTTTCAGTGTTTGATCAATAATTAAAACAGACACAACCTTGTGGTGCATTTTTCTGTTAGTCGTGATACAGTGCATTAACATATATGTATGAAGAGTAAAATATGTGTAATTAATTTCATTATATGAGAGCATAACAGAAAAGGAGTAAAGCATTTTTTACTCACTAAAAGCCACATCTGCCCGACATCTTGCTTTCTCTCTGAGCTCTCTCCAGCTGTAAAATCCAATCTGAAGTTTATTCTTGTCATGTCTTGCTCGTACTATCTATCTCCCTTCTTCCTGACTTCATCTTATACTTATGCCTTGGGTCTTTGCTGCAGCTGCTGCTTTGTATGAGTGCTTTGTATTAGTGTCTGACAGTTGCCCAAACTTAACTGAACTTTTCACGCATACATCAAGTATTCTCTGTCATTGTTTTGGGATTTTAAAAAAAATCAGGGCTCAATACATGGGAGGCAACATTGCCCTTTCTCAACTCACTACCCATGGAACTTAGAAGTGGCCTGACAGATAAAGAGAAGTGAGTGGCAACATGTTGTTCAACATTTGCGTCAATTACATCTCAATAACTGAGCATGGATGAAAACTGCCTTTTTATGTTGGCCACTGGTCATATTAAGAAAGCCTTCCAGGATGGCAGGACTTTTAGAGATGAGACTCCAGAGCTACAACCTGCCAAAAGTTGTTGCGTGTTGTTTTTCATTGTTGTTTTTCATTGTTGTTTTTCATTTTTAACAATGAAAAAGTACAGGCTATTTTTTTTTCAGGAAAGGTTTTACTCAAATACTTTTGTAAATAACTGTATACTATCCATTTTTAGATTCCATGAAATTTTCTCATATAATTCTCATATAATAATTTCCATGTTGTTCTAATTACTGTAATAATTGGTCATAGTTGCAATGTAAAACCATTTTTACATTACGTAAAAAAGGAATTGATTTGTTTAGTCAGAACGAAAAACTTGAAAAGTGGCTGATGTCAGTGACGCAGACGCAGGAGGCTGAACAATGGCAGGTCAAGCAAAGTATTCGACTCCTGGAGAGCCCTCAGACCCTTGTCCCAGTCGCAGGCAGAATGGGAGGTGGAAGGAAGGGAAGGGGAACAGAGGGGTCTGACGGCGGTGATTTCTAAGACACAGTGCCAGAGAGCGGTGGCGTTATTTATCTCTGGTTCTTCGAGGAAGAATAAAAATAAACCTGCGAGCGTAACTTGGGGTTGAGTCGGAGCGAGCTGAGCTCCACTCCTCTAACAATAAACGGATGTCATGTCATCTTTAAGAATGGTTTTGTTTTTCTTTTTTTTTTTTAAAGAATCCAAGTAGCCATTAGCACTTGGACAACTATTATTAGCTGCGCCATATCAGGATGTGCCCCAAGTGGTCTGTTTATCAGTGTAGGGGGAGGAAAGTGAATGGAAAGGAGGGTGCTGTGCACTAAAACGTGGGCTCACTGTGAGCACATTCCGCTCAAACACCTGAACTACTGGCATCCCTCCACATTTTGAGTTTAATTCTATTTTCTTGCAAATCGTCTCCTGCTGCACCTAATACACACACTAAGTCTAGACAGACATGAAAAGCATGTTTTATACACCCTTTGTAAACTGCAGCTCCAGTAGCAGGAGCAATGTAGTTAATAAGGCTTCATTAGAATATACAGGTCTTGCTCATCTGACACACTCTTGTTCATAAATGTAGACGGTAAGTCATTAACCCCTACAGAATGCACAGTCACTTGCTTCCTAGTTAGATATAACAACGTTCTCAGTTATAACAATTGGTCTTAACACAACACATCACCACTTAGACTTGAACAGCCCCATGAAAGCTTCAAATAAACCAGACTCTTTGTCCTCACGTACCAAAAAAACAAGCCTTTCCCGAGATCACAATTCTGTCCTGCGACTTTAGTTCAGTTTGAATTTAAACACACAGCTTTAGAATCAACAAGATCTGCATGTCTCGTCTATCCAACATATTTGCTGCTCCGCCCTGAAGGGTCCTGCAGTCGTACAGCAGACCTTAAAACACGTCACTGATTGTCAATCCGATTGTGTTGTGGGCTTTAACTGTATGACGACATATTTGAATTCCTCCCCTCACACCACTCAAGCCCCCAGTTTCTAAGGAGAAAGAATACTGCAAGATGAAATTCTTATGAAATAAAACCCTTAAACAACACCAAATGTCATAAAATACAGTGAGAAATATCTTCTGATGTGCAGTGTGATCAAACTTTTTGTTGTTCTTTGGATGCTTTGTTATGAATTCCATAACATTCCTGTGCTTGTTTGAATGTTAACTCTTCCTGACTTACCTTGGCCAGCCTGGCTCTCTTAATGAGGTCATTGAGTTTACGCAGGGCTGCATTCCTGGGAAGACTCTGGATGTCCCGGAAAAGATCCTGTGACTCGGCCTCAAAAAGACGCCTGCAGGAATACGAAGCGCGAATCAAATAAAATGACAAATTGTAAGGAGTGAATTAAAAAAAGTTGGTGAAGTTGGGACTGGCTGAGCAGGTCTACTTTCTGTGGAAGTCTCAGTCTTTAGAAGGAACACTGATTCAAACAGTCTTTCAATGGCTTCAAATTGCTTTCTGGTTTAAGAATGCATGAATGAGTGACACAGTGTGTGAATTCTGACCTATTCTCTGTGTTCTGCAGAGGTTTCGCCCAAAACGATCCCAGGTAAACCCTCACCACCTCCGGAGTGTTGATCACCTTTCCGAGTGACCACATGAGGGCACCATACACCCTCATCAGCTGCTGTGTGTCCACCTAAGGTCAGGTGAGAAGCAGGTTACAATGACACATGTGTGTTGAGGTTTCCATTACTGACAGGAATAGTGCCACGTGTTCCTACCTGGTCGGCCTTGTTGAGGACCACTCGGATCTTGTCGTCTTGGCCCTTAAAAGCTTTGATGGCCTCCGAGAACTCGTCGGAGATGTCCAGCTTATGGGCGTCGAACAGGAGGATGATACGGTCCACCCGCTCTCCAAACCAACGCAGGACTTCCGCAAAGTCATAACCTGGTGACGCATAGATAAGAGGATGAGGATCATTGTGAAGGCTTTTGATGGAGATTTGAGAGAGTAAGGTGGGAGTCCAAAGGGCATTTCTGCAAGGTGAGTTGAATGATTGCTCTTTTTTTTGTTCAACATAAAAAACCAATACATTAAAAAAGAGTAACAGTTAAATTGCCATTCAACCCAGTATGACATGACATATTTTCAGCTTTGACTGCTTTTAGAATTTAATGCATAGCACACTAATTGCAATGAGAGTGAACAATATTCCAATGTTAGTATTGCTCATTTTACATTCCAGAAAAAAATATTTCCTGACATAAAATCTTGGATAAATTGGTTTTACACGTCTGATGGACAGCAGGGGATCCACGTGTGTCACTTTATCCATATTTTATAGTACTGAGCAAACCAAGGGTAAATATACATGAAATCGCCTTGGTAACATTTATTTGGCCTGATTTAACAGTTCGGAAATTTCCTCTGAGTTGCATCTGTTCAAAATGGCCAGAGCATACATAAATACAGGTTTTTGTCTGGTGTGTACACACCAGAACAGGCTCCAAGGACATGACTGCTGATCTCTTATGCCTTTCAAATGTGTGAGCGCTGCATGTTTTTAACTGTGTAAAGTGATATGTGGGTGTTTGGGTGTGGCACCTCTGTAATGGGTAACACTGAGCTCATATATCTAGACTCAACATAGACAAAAACTTTAAAAGTCTGAATCTGACTTCATACAACTGCCTCATTTCCAGAAAATATCATACTTGTGTCCCACTGTGGCTGCTCACCTAACTTCCTTATACCCCTGCATGACAAAGGAAGATATCTGTTGTCAAGACAAATTGTGCTCAGAAGGCAGTTCAATTAGTTTCAATTCCATAAGGCCTTAAGTATGGGATTAGAAGCTGAAGATGATTAGATGTGTCAGGATGGTCAGAATAAAATTAACTGCAGAAATCACTGAGATTTTGTTCATGTTTCCACTCTTATTTGCAAAAATAAGTCTATCTGATTTACCTCCATACATTTCACTATCCAGAGTTACATACCAGTTGTTAAAAACTAACCCAACTGAAGTGCCCCATACATACAGTATATCCACTGTATGTTACAATGATACGCCTTCACATTATCACCACACAGACACAAACTTGACTGTTGAAAAATTCATCTTCAAACCTTAATCGCTAATAATGACAGAGTAGCACAAAATCATGAAGGGAATATTATGTCCTCTCTAAGGACTTTTTCTCTCTTGCAGTTTTGTCACAGAAAGCCCTGATGATAGTCTGCTAATAAAAGCAATCTGGGAAATATAAAGCAAATAAAGAAATCTATACTTCAGTTAATGCTTCAGTGGAAAGATACGATTTTACAGTTGAAATCAATCATTCATAAATAAATGAGCATGAACAACAGAAAAAGAGTCCCTGCCCCCAAGATTCAAGTTACATTGGTGGCGTTAGGTGCTGGCTCAGGATTGTCCTAGGACACATGATGCTGAGCAGTAAATACAGTCATCAGGAAGGAAATTTCCAGCACCTATGAGACTCTTTAAAACTGTCAGTAAACGCACCTGAGAAAAACCTCATGCGTGCTGAAAGCAAGGAAATTCCTCTGATATGAGCTCTACTTTTGTCTGCAGGGCCTTTAACGAGGCAGTTGATTACTTCATAGGTTCCATTTCCTTGAAAAGGGGAAACACCCTCAGTCTAACAATACTACTTCCCCTGAAATGCTTTAACACGGTGTTTTTGTGTCCCAGGAGTTCAACCTTGAGATTAAATTAAGTATTTTTTTTTAACTTGCTGGAATGTTGTGTCGGGAGGGTTCAGACATTAATATTTCCCTACTCAAGAACTATGGATAAATGGCAATAACTTTGATGGGGTTTCGATCTTATGAGAGCACAAACAATTCTTTGTTTCGTTACATACATTTTTTAAAGAACCGTTGCATTAACCTGGGCTCCTTTTCAACGACATGCACTAACAAGAACAGAGAAGACGTTCTTTTCCACCCCCCTCTGCCTGTGTCACATGAGAGGAAAATTTTATAATAACCTCAAAACAACAAAGTGACGACTACATGTAAGCAGCCATTAGCAGTCTCACACTTTCTCAGCTGTGGTAAGGAAAATACACCTGTGCTAAAGCACAGTAAATTACATTTTGGGCAAATCTGTCATATAATCATATAATCTCTGTGGGTAAACAACATGTCTGTAATTAATACATGTAATATTCGGACAGAACTACACAAGTCTGACATCTTCAACGGTGTCGGCATGATATAGCTGAATGAATCTCTTTCATCGTTTAAAACCTGAGGGCAGATATGGTAAATATGCAATCGAATACCCTCAAATCTAAAAAAAAGAAAAAATTAAAATGATTCAAATGGAGGCTTAGACAGTGTTGCACACTGTTACATGGTGGTACACACACCCCAGCCTTGTATCCAAGCACCAACTCTACGCTAATGTATCAACTTAGGTCTGGACAGATCCCTTATTACAGGACACAGAAAAAAAAAGTATGCAAAAAGAGTGATTCCAAGTTGATTCAGGGAATTTGGCTTGGTAGCATTTGTGTAATGCAAGTAACAAATGCAGAAATGGAATAGTTTTACATTTACAAAGCTATAAAAAAGTGCCAATTGCAAAACCAGGCCCAGACGGTAAAGTGGGTATTTAAGAAAAGGCAGAGGCCTCAGTTGGTCCGTTTGATATCTCCAAAAAGGCTAATACAGAGCTATGGGCGCATCAAAAAATTGGTAGTAGGTACGAAATGTTTGCAAAGCCTGTAATACAGCCAGACACCCCCTTCTGACATTAACATGGCAGAAAATCAACATGAACATTTTGGAGGAAATCCCAGTGGACAAACAGCAGCTCCACCCTGCAGACAAGTTCCAGCTAGCCGCTCTGCTGAACGTGCAACTGTGATGTTTCCATATGACACAACCCTCAATCATACACACTCCATTCTCTGGCCCTGTGTGTTGAAATTTCAGAAATTAAACTGAGAAACTGCTTCCATCCATTTCCTGGATGGAAACTTGTATAAAACATTAAAGTGCACTAAAAAGTTTTCAGCTTTAGCCTCGCTGCAAATAGCAGGATCGTATCAAACAAACCAGAAAAAAAAAAAGGATGCGATGGTTGGCTAGGGCTTTTGGGAAACTAATGAGGATAACATTACATTACTGTGCAAACTCAGGTAGGCGTGAACTGCAAACAGAATTTGATCAAACAAGTCGGTCTGAGAGCAATGGTGTCTGTCGCAAGAAGAGTTAACAAAAATCAACAACACAATCATTAATCAGATTGCAAAAAAATTCGCCATTTAGTTTTCAGTACCCATTTTATGTGCAGCACAGCAAAATAAACAAATCATGCTTGTTAAAAAGCGACTGCCAACGACTCAAATTGAGAACTCTGAGTCCCAAAAAAAAATGCTTAAGGTGACGGAATCACTGGAAAGTTCCCTGAGGTCATCTGCCTGAACGGTCAGCCTCTGTGTTGTGGAGATTTAGCCCTCAGAGATGCTGCCCCTGCAGGCCTTTTTGTCGAATAGCAGCCGGTCTGTCAAACGTTCTCGGGAGGAATTTTTTTCCTCAGCTGAGCAACGCTAAACACTAACAGATGGAGGGAGGTCCCGTACTTCCCGTGGCCCTCCGTCCCTCCCTCTGCTTCATCCATCTTTTTTTCTCCTCCACCAGCTCAGCCCAGCTGAAGGAATTGGAATAATACTTTCCCTTATCCAGGCTGACTCCATGCAGGGCAACGGGGTCACAGCTGGTTCCCCTAGTTGGTTCTAGTAGAATTTCAGTTTTGGGAAAAATACTGAGCAGAAATAAACCATATAGCCCTCTCTGCTGCATGTGCACAATGTTGTCTGGATTTGCAGCAACTTGGGGTGATCCGGTGGCAAGGTAGTTGCCACAATAGTGTGCAGAAATTTAACCCTGTAATGCAAAATGTATCATATTTGATACATACGGTTTCTGAAATGTTTTGCGTCTGACTCCTTTTTGCATAATTTAATGGTAAAAACTTTGCTCAAAATCCTATTGTACACAATCATATACACCTGATAACAGGGGGCAGATGACTACACAAAAGATAATCTTAATTAATTAATATTAAAAATGTATTTATTCTTTGATCAGGCTTTAAAGGGTTAAATTCCCAGCCTGTTGGAAGTGTTTATCCTTCACTCTGCTTCCAATACTCAGGTATGCACTAGTGTGACATCCCATAGTCTTTAATGGGAAAGACATTTTTTCCCTTTTTTATTAAATTTGATTTCTTGGTAGGGCTACTATAATCAGAACACCTCACAGGACAATTACGTATTGTGTAACTTGTGTAAAACTAGTTACTATGAAAAATGGGACTTTATGAAGGGAACTGCAAAAAACAAGACGTTTTCCCTAACAGCTGCACACAATTTTCCAACACATTTCCCTCATATTTAGATGCTCACAGCGTGGTTTGAATTAAACGGCAGTAACTGTGACTCCACGCCCAACAAGTCATTGTAGAATCCTTTTACTAATGACTCCAAACTGTGGGAATCACCAAAGGCTGAAGTGTCGCAAACGCAGTTTCTCTCAAAGATAAATAATTCATGAAGCAACAGACTGATTGTGTCACAGCTAAAGCCCAAAAAGGATCTACTGATTGGTTTCCAACCTTGCTCATCTGTGATTTCACAGCAGCTCTGGTAAAGGTTTAAGGATCAACAAAGTATAGCCCCTGGCAATCATTCTGATTATATATATGTGCATGGCTGAGGATCAAATCCTATTCTTACAAACGTCAAACATGTAACTCAATAAACAGCCCACGGAATTATGAACACAAACATGGGGTTGACGTATAATCAAGCTGTGTCACATAAACTTTAAGCATTTCATTCGGTTCGTCCCTTCAAATTTCTAGGTTGTGTTTTTTGGTGTATTTCTTTTAAGTTCCACAGCTTTTCTCGGTGAACTCGGTCATCAAGTTTCAACTTCCAGTTGCAATCTTGCAAGAGATTCAACCGCACTGACTCATCTAGAGCAGAAGAGATGCTTTTTAAAGGAAACATTCTCATTTGCATAAAATCTTTCGAAATGTTTTGATACAAAGATGTTGTTGAAAACTGCAAAAGTCAGCTTTTATCGTACAGAAAGGAACCTGAAACTATGACACATTTTCATCACAGATGCTAGATTCAACCAGACTCCCACTTTTAACAGTTCAGTATTGTGAAATTTCACTGAGTGTTCTTGCATTGATTTTTTCAATCATAGCCACAGTTTCATATCTGCATTTAAATTCTAAGCAGTTTCAGATCAGCATTAAAGGAAAGAGACAGACACAAAGTAGGATGTGAAAAGAGAGATGAAGAATTTCTGAAGAATATTTTACCATCACAAAACCAACTATTACAGAAGCTGTAATATGCATGAAAATTTTGTGAAATTCCGCCCATGATATTCAAAGAAAATACCATGGAAGCACACACTCACACGCACACTCACGTGCACACACACACACACCATACCTCTGCTGATTCTTTGCTTCTCTCCAGACAGGATACCAGGAGTGTCGATGATGCTGATACTCTGAAGAACCTGATTGGGCATCTGGGAGCAGATGAACCTGAACACACCCACAAAATCACACACACAAAACTGTGAAAATTCCTTCTTTAATTTCAGTTACTCCTCGACATGATGAATTAGTTGTGTGCTATCACACCACTGCAAAGAGGGAAAATACATTGAGATGAAATTCAGGGGTGGTTACAATAAACTGTTACCCTCAACTTGGAGGCCTTTAGTTTGGGTGCTGGTGCTGGTGGGCCAGAACCATACAAAATTATCTCTCAAATGAATAAAACAACACAACTCAAATCTGAAATCAAAATCCACACAGCATGTCACCAAATTATTCTCCTCATTACACACCAAAATTGCGTAATCACATGCATAAAGGGGGTTATAATACGTATCAGACATGTAAATTAAGCGCAGCAATCATATAATAACTAGAAGTGAGTGTTTCATAACATGCATTGAGTATGTAAATAACATGTAACAAAGCGCGTAGTCTATCATAAAGCACTGCGAGGGTGTAATAACATGCATTACTATGTACCAAAGTGCATCGAGCATGTAACAATGCCCAGCAAGTGTGTAATAACAAGTAAGGGTGTCATAATAAACAAAGAGTGTGTAATTGAGCTGGTAATATTTTGCACTTTCATGTCTGTCTATGCACAATGTCCCATTGCTGTATAGAAATTACCTAAAAACATAACACCAAACTGTTCCACTTCATTGCAAAAACGGGCATCCATTACAAAAAGAAGTAAAAAAGGTGGAAACACACTGCTTACTGTATTTCCTTTTAAAATATTAATTCAATATCTATAAATGAGTAAAACCTGTAACTGTACCTGCAATACCTATAATCATTGAGTGCTCTTCTGATGTACTGATCCTTGTTTGGGTTCTTTGGCTTTAGCGTTAAGGTTAAACCTTTGCTCTAAGTTTCTCTAAGTAATAACTATGTAATATTGCATGTTTTTGTTAATCTGAGGAGTTTTCTTTATTTTAAGAAATGTTCTTTTATTTGATCCTAGTAGTCAAAAACTCAACACTTCCTCTAGTGATAACCCTTGACCAACAGACTACTAAATCATCTCACTATGCCGGAATCGAAGAATGGCAGTGGGAAAAAACAAAGCCAGCAAGCTGACACACGGTGACGCACACACACATCCCCCCTGGAAACAATAACTTATTGTTGAGGGTTTCTACACTGGTTAAAGGCAAGATGAAATTTGTTACATATCTACACACACTGACAGAAGGTTGGCCGTCCTTCCATTTCCTGACTGGACAGAGGGACAGAGGAAATGGGCTTGGAGCCAGGTTGGTTTTCGAACTAAATTTAAATTACAGACCGAGCTCTGAAGTGTCTGGAATCTGACAGTTCCCAGTGTGTGGGTGTGTGTGTTTACATGTCATCGTGGGGTGATGGGGGTCACTTTCCACATTGAAAATGCTTTGAGGAAAGCAATGACAGGACTGGAAGGAGGGGCCACTGTTTCCTTATGTGCAACAGCTATGGTTGCCAAAAATAAGAGAAGGTTTGTTTGTAAAACTGATGATACGGGGCAACTAAAATCAAGTCAGCTTCCTCCATCTGGTACCTAGATGTAATGCTTTGGAAGTGTTGGACTCAGAGTTCTCATTGGAAACCCCGGTTGGCTACTCTTACAGTCTTTCTAATTTATCCAAAGGAGCGTAAAATTCTAAATAATAACATGGAATCTAAAGGGTCTGTAACCCACAGTACAGCAACACACAACACGGCCACTATCTTGACCCTCTATGTGGATCTAGCTGTAGAGCTGGAACTGCACCATCACCTGCCGGTTTGTATCTTATAACATACACCATTTTCTATACCCTGGATAGATTTCCAGTCTCTTTTCACATGAAAAGATACAACCTAAAATCCATCACCTGAAGAACTATGCACAAGTTTTTGGGTCTTAACGTTTGAAGTTTATCAACTGATTTGGCTGATAAACGGTGTGAGAAAACCCCCAGTACCAAAACCTAACATTATAACAGCAAAAACAAAGTACACATGACGTAATACAATATATATATAAATAAACAACAGTTCAAATATTTGGATTTAGTGACAAGCTGACTGATTTGGACTATCACAATCTTATCCCACTATTGTATTAGTAGAGTTTTGTTTTTACCTGTTGAGGAAAGAGTTTCCAAATGCATTGAGTTTCCTAAATGGCTTCTTGGGGTCCACCACCAGAGCATTGCCCGGGACAACCCCTTCATTTTCCCCATACATTACAGCTATGAAGCCGTCGGTGGTCGGCTCTGGGCCAATGCGCATCCCGGGGAAATCCTGCTCCAGCAGGTACCTGAGGGAACAAAAAGACATGCGGGATTTAGTTGTTTCTCACAAAGTTTGGACCGGGAACCACTTAACTGAAAAAAAACACCTTCTCAAATGGGTTAAGAGCATCTGGGGCTTGGTGTTATTCTGGTAGGAAACACAGATACACGCAATCTCACTCCAGTCCTGTTTTGTTTGTCACATGACCACATGACAGCAGATGAATAATCATAAGAATGGCAATAAATAACAATTAAATGTTTATTGAAAATTAAGATAGAAACATATCTTCCCTTCAAACTTTTTTTGTACTAATAGCACAAGACAGACAATATGTCTAAAGCAGTATTTAATTGAGTTAGGAGCCATTCTATCAAAAAATGAACCTTCAGCCTCAAGTTTCTGGTGATCAGCTTTGCAACACTGTCCGGAGCAGTGTTTGCACACAGTGAAACCGTTTCCTTTCAAAATGACCCTCTCAACCTCTCACACACTTTTCCCTGTCAAAGAAAAGGAAGTAAGGAAGAAAAATAGGGAAGACGTCTTCTAAGAGGGAAGTTCTATGTCTCCTACTTCCTTCCACATAGCACAGCGTGAACATCAAAGAGGTTCGGCAGTTCGGGTTGAAGACGAGGCAAATAACTCTCCCTTCTGTTTGATGCTTCTGAGCTAGTTTAATGCTCACATATACCCTTAGCTATACCAAAGCTATAAGGAAGGATTGGTGGTGAGGCTGGTGGCTCCACTGTGCTGTGCTCCATTCTACATTTATTAGCCATTTTCTTTTCAATCCTTATTGCATTTACCCTTAAAAAAAAAAAGATAATCATTTCAGTTTTTGCTCGGGCCATAAATAAGATGTGGTTCGATTCCACATCTTTCTGTCTATTTCAGTGTGACCCCATCCCCATGTTCCCACAGCAGCGTGTCCTGAGTTCACTGCACTCCGCAGTACCCTGAGATAAAAGCGGACTAATTCAGTCACACGCGCTTTAAACCGAGGAGCAATTACCAGCATTACCTTCGGTGTTTATAACGCACTGATCGCTCAGTCAGGCAAGAACTGTGGGCTCTTTGCTTTGTCTATTTTTTCATTGTCTTTCTGAGTTTTCCATTACATTATGTTTAAACATAATTGATTTATTTCAAATGTTTGGTATGATTACTTTGTTTAGCCATGATAATACACAAATTACAATACAAAAAAAGGTTCTACCATGTGTCGTCTTTATTACAGCTGCTGGTATTTAACATGGACCTATTCGAACAGACCTAAATTGTCAGAGCTGCTTGCCGAATCCCAATAATAACAGTTATCTAATGAAAGCTTTTGCTGTGGAATGACCAACAAAGAATACCCTCAATAATAAGCGGGATAAGACTGCACGTAAGGATCTGATGCAAGTTTCTAAAAGCAGTATATTACACACTCGGATAAAGTTTTAGGTCAGACTGGGAATGTGCAATAGACCCCTGACAACAACTAAAGGCCAGAACACCTCATATGGTTTGTATCATTTGCCACCAGAAGCACCGATAAGAAGCATGGTAATGCTGCCTAAATCTGACCACACACAGCAGTTTTCGGGTCACATGGTGAAAAATTTAGCCTGGTCTTGCTGGACAGTTGGTCGGCTACCTTATGATGGTTATTTTCTCACAATAGAGGCTCAACATCTTATACTAACTTTACAGAACTTCACTGAAGTCAAACAACTGACGAATTCCGAATATCTAAAACGTTTTTTTAAATTACCGTAAAGTTTTTTTTGTGACACTGAAACTTCACTAGTGCACAAGTGCAACTATCTCCTCCGAGTAGAAAAAGGAAACTGAAGCAGGCTGTTTCTGAATTTCCCTTGCGTCCACAACAAGGTGATTCAACCAATTTCTGGTGCTGCTCAACATTTCAAATGAACATTTTTCATAACTTTCACATGTTACGCGTATAGAGGCTGAACGGTTTAGTGGTAGAACCAGACCGTTGTGCAATGCTGCCAGAGGGCAGAATATGCTGCGGCATGCTGACACTGGTTGATGCTAACTGACACAGGTTTACACAGGTGGCTGCGAGCGTCTGATTTACATATGACACTCTATACATTTCCAAACCATGAAATAATCAGTCTCTAACCCTATAATGCCTAATGTATCATATTTGATACATACGGTTTCTGAAGTCTTTTGGATCTGAGACTTTTTGCATCATTCAATGGTATAAGCTTTGCTCAAACCCCTGTTGTACACATTCAGATATACCTGATAACAGTAGAAGACCACTCGAAAATATATTTTTGACTTATTGCACGCTAATTTGATCAAAATAATTTCAGGTTTTTTTTCTTCATATGTTGTTGAGGGGCCAAAGAAAGACTTCAGACTAAAAGAATCCAATATTCTTCCCATTTTTCTTGGATCAGGCTGTAAAGGGTTAAGAGTGAGTGACCCAGCGGCCATTCAAAGATCACCCAGCAGAGGCAGATGTAGAGGAGAGAGGAAGCAGTAGAACTGACAGTGCAGTTACTGGCAAGAAGTCCAAATTATTCAGAGCATTCCTCAGGGCAGGGTGGGCCTCAGCAGTTTCCCCCCTGTTTTACACATAAACACACCAAAAACCCATGTAGCCATTAGAAACCTTCCATTGTCTTTAATTTGGTGTGAACTGCTTGACCCCACGTCTAACGCGGCCTCCATTCACACTTTGGCTTTAACCTTAATCACGACGTGTGGTCCTGAGTCAGACCAAAGGTCCTGACGAACGGGACAAAAAAAAAAACAAGAACACACAAACACATCACGGCTAAACTACCAGCAGGTCCGATCTGCTCAGTTTGTTTGCTGCCAAAACCTTGGATGTTTTCTGTTAAACATGTGCACCCACACCCACAAAGCTGTGTGTCAGCACCGTGAGAGCTGTGTGGGACTCTTAGTAGTCACTCTTAGTAGTCCGATGTGACTTACTTACAATGTGACCTGGCAGCAGATGGGCAGTCACCCGTTTGGGCTCAATACTAATATTCTGGAACATACCATCTCTGATCAGTTGCAGTCTCACACGTTTTTCAATTAAATTTTATTTATATAGCGCCACATCACAACAACAGTTGTCTCACAGCGCTTTCCAAACAGAGCAGGTCAGACCCTACTCTGAAGTTAATTACAGAAACCCAACAATTCCCACCATGAGCAAGCACTAGGCGAAACAGGCAAGGAAAAACTTCCTTTTAACAGGCAGAAACCTCGAGCAGAACCATGTGTCAGGGTGGGCGGCCATCTGCCTCGGCCGGTTGGGGGTTGGGGATGTTCACATTAAGGGCCTCACAACGATCTCAGGGCTCATCAGCAGATCTTCGTTTTGGTGTAATGATTGTTTCCACTGAAGACGGATTTACAGGATATAAGGGAAGACTGACGTTGTCCATTGTTAAAGCTACGGTAGAGATGCTTGTGAACCTTTAAAGTGTCAATAACGTCAACAGTGAACAGTAACTTTTGTGATAATCTCCAAGGGAATATCGTTGTGCTTTACGGTAGTATATGATTAATAATCAACACATTTCATCCTAATAAATACATTCTTAAGGATAGGGGATACATTAGTGAAACGAAGCTTTAAGTCATAATCATTTCTCCCTGTGCTCAGGGGTAGATTCCTGTCATCAAACTGATGAAACATGCTTGTGTCATGCAGAATCTGGATCATTGCACACAAAATTACAACGTTTGTCAGTGTTGTGCTATTCATCAGATATAAATAACTAAGTTATCGCCTACTGGTTCAGTGTGACAGATAAATCTTCAATTAACACCTCAGTTCTGTTTCAGACAACCATTATATCATTTCTTCTCAGGCTGAAAATGCAATGTGGGGCTACTCAACTCAAAATAACAGGTGGGCTGTTTGTCTTTCAGCAGGCAAGGGTTTGGTTTTATCCGGGTCTGACTGAAACGGATGACATGTTTTGTAGAATAACATGGGGCACACAAAGCCACAGCCTGTCTGGACCATCAGATAAGTGTATGAATTCAGACAGACAAACACCTCCACACACTCCACACGTAGGAGATGCCGAAAGTATGGTCAGTTAAGAGACCATCAGAGGGTGTCAGAATGACACATCTGCTAGTCGGCATTTATTATTACCAGGTCACTTTGAATCGGAAAGTTGCATCTTTAAAATGGCAAAAAATGCCTTACCTCTTTGAAATGTAAGATTTGAGAGATTAGGGGGTGAAGAAGGATTATCAGATTACATTCAGGGAAAATCTAACTCGGATAAACAGTGAAAAGACCACATCCACTCTTATCACTTCCATGTAAATGAAGAGGGTTAGTATCAGCAAGGAAAACCCAAACAAATGAACAAAAAACCCATGTTGAGAAAAAACAACAACATGACCATGACTTTGGTTTCAAACAAAGAAGAAAGCTTCAGGAATAATGTCCTTAGACCAAAGTGAAGCTGTTTGGTCAGAATGAAAACTATATAGCACACCAACTATAGCACATGAGTCCACCATGAACTCCTCTGCATACCAAAGTATTCACATTCAGATGTGAGGTCTCATTTTCAACCAGACAATGATACCAAACACAGCAACGAAAATTAAAACCAGAGGAATCAAGGTGCTGCAATGGTCCATTAAAAGTCCAGACCTCAGTGTTTTTTTAACAAGACAGGACTATTGCAGGATTATTTTTAAGCTTGTGGCTTTTTGGGCCATTTGAACTATCTGACAGAGATAATAATGTACCTCTCAGAGCACTTTTACCCAATAAACCATCCTCACATCCAGCTGGATTGGCAGATCACTTGTGCTAAAGTGCAAACAACGAAGCACTGGAACATTTTTTATAGGAGGAATCGTCTTAAAAAAAAGAAGGAATCCTGTCACTTAGACCTGACTTTTCCTCCATTTTCTGGCAGTTACTTTCAAACTTCTTGCTGGATCACCTTTTACAGCAATCGCAGTTAAAGCGGACACAATGTTTCTGATTCTGATGGAGGGCGTATGAAGAGGGTCAAAGTCCTGGATAAAGAAATCCCACTTTGGAAATCAAAGACCCCATTTTCAAACACTAAGTTAAGGTACAGTACATGGGATGCTTACAATTTCATTTAATTTTTCCCAACAACGTAATGCTCATTTAGAATTAAGCCCTATGCTATGCAAAATCTGGAGTAAACTCTCAAAAAAGAGTGACATGACTTAAAAAAGTGAAAGACCATGAATACAATGATCCCTCAACACTGGCTGTATAATGTTTATTTTCCTTTGCCACATAAATGGTTTAGGATCAGAATGTATTTGAAGTTTTTTTCCCCTGATGCAGTCTCATGTCAGGTGTTTCAAGTCAGAACAGCAGAGGGGGGACAGAGGGGTAATTTGTGACGTAACCTGACAAGACAGAATGACGTCTCAGTCGTTTTTAGCAGAGAACGACTATTCTTTTAAGCGAAAAATCCCTAAAATATGCGTTAACGACCTATGTTAGTTTTAGGGCTTTAATCGATATCATAAAAAGTGTTTTTCCCCGCTTTTTTTTATTAGAATACAACAACAAACGCAACAAGGCGAGACTAACATGTCTTAAATGATGGCGATCATCTTCAGGTTTCCTACAAGACAAAACTTCCAAATCCTGTCAAATCAGCTGGTAAACAGAGGCAGGAGAGACTTAAATTAAGAGTTTCACATCCTTAGAGGTTACACCTAGGGTCATTGGTCAGAGGAGCTAATATTACGCATTTCCAACAGGGTGCGCGCACGGAAATAACTCGCCAAATGCGCACCAACTGCGCCATGCCCTTGCTCATGGTCAGCTACCTGATGAAGGTGGTCTTCCCGGTGGAGTACTGGCCCACCAGCAGCACCATGGGCTTGCTCTGGAAATCGGCGCCCTCCAGGGCAGGGGAGTGGAAGTCGTGGAAGAGATAGGTCTCCTCCAGCGGCAGCAGCTTCTTGGTGTACAGGCTCTGCAGCCCCTCGGTCACCGTCTGGTACATCTCTCCTTCCTTGTTGCGGCCGCCGTGCTCCTGTCTGACCCAGCTGAACATGCTTCCTGACGCACACCGCGGCGCACGGGTGTCCAACTTCCCTGTTTTTTCGACGTTTCCCCAAAAAATCGCGCAGATGCGTCGCGTCCTTCCTTCTTCTCCTCCCCTCTCTCTCGCTCAGTCCCGTCCGAGTTTGGAGCGTCGCACCTCTGTGATATAGTCTCTATTCTGTGGTCTGGACACAGAGCTGGCTGTGTTGCTGATGTGGGTATACCTGCGGACACCGCCCTTCCCCCGTGACGCCGCTGTTTCCCTGAACATTACCTAACACCGGCGCGCCTGTGTGTGTGTGTGTGTGTGAGGGTGTGTGGGGTGGGGGAGGGTGTGTGTGTGTGTATTGATGTGTGTGGGGTATCATAAGTGTTTATATCCCAATGTGGACCTTCCCTGTGTTTCCTGGGAAAACCAAAGTCCAGAACATGGCTCTGTTTTTGGATCAGGTTACCCGGCTCCAGGATGCCCGGTTGAAATAAAAAAAACATGCAGCTGAGTCCCTGGAAAATCCACAGAGGTTATGTCAGTTTATTTTATTTTTTTAACGTGAACTGACAATATTTGACTGTCAGAAATGACTGTGACTCTTCCTTTATGACTATAATTTTATTCATTTAAAGTGTTTTGTGACAGCAATTCCAAATGTTTAAGGTTTATAGATTAAAAAAAGAAGCCCGTGCCCACTGAGGTGGAGCAAACTTTTTTTCCCATGAGACCCAGAAGTAGGCTGCATGTTTTCATGACTCTTCAACTACTTGGGATTTAAAGCCTTGCAAGAAATTCCCCACAGTTTGTCACCCAAATGATTGGAAATAACATAAAACTTTAAGGAATTCCACAAAAAACAAAAAAGTAAAGGGTCACATTTAAAAAGCACATGAAATTTTAATGGAAACATTAATCAGCTGTATGAGGGATAACTACTTAAATATTTTTTTACACAACTTGTAGTGTGTAGACCACTCTGATTTTGGATGCAAAAGCACTTTACCTCAGAAGTGTGTTGCAGTACCAGTAGTGAGAGTGTGTGTGTGAGTGTATCACAGTAACAACAACTGAACTATGGATAAGGAGTTGATTTATTTCAAAACATTCATTCAATTCAATTATCAAAGAAATGACAGATGTAATCTGAAAAGTCTTGACAAATTTCCTGTGGAGTTGAAACTTATATATTTTAAGTCCAAGTGTTCCAGAAATTGGATTTCCTCCAATCATCCAAAACACAAACAAACAAACAAACAAACAAACATGCATTTTAGGTTAAGTGGACATCTAAAATTGCCCCTAGGACTGAATCTGAGCGTGTGGTTGTTTGTCTGTTTGGCAAATAAATGGACGGACGTTCCACAAATAACGTAGCCTACTCATCTTTACAGACCGATAACAAAGTTTTCCGTTTGTCTTTGTGGTTCAATAATCCACATGGCCCAGGATTTTAAAGGACACGGTTACAGAAATAGCACAGCTGGGTCAGAGTCGCCCCCTGTCTGTCGGACTGGGGTCTGTAAACGCATCAAACCAGAGTGAATCTGTTAAGAGAACTGAGGAAAAATAACGACAACTTATTTAAACAGTTATAATTCTGACATTTCGAAGGGATTGGGTTCTCAGATGTGACTCTTTGTCTATGCTGGTTAGCTAAACATGTCAATGTTAGGGGTAAGACGGGACAGCAGGGACGATATTATACACAGGAACTGACAACAATTTTTTTTTTTTATTTAAAGATATTTTAAGGGACTCTGATGGACAGAATATTCCTACAAGTTAGAAATAATAAAAAAATAAATAATTTATTAGTCTAAAATAAAAACGTAAAGTGACAGAAACAAGGGAGGGGGGACGGGGGCGGGGGGCTCGACAAGCGGAAACGGAAGTGACGTGTTTTTGTTTTGTAAGAGGGAAATTTAAAAAGTGGATTGCGTTCAAAGTAAACAGACGAAGGAGCGGGGCAGATTTACAAGAGAAGACTGAACAATGACCATAAACTGACTCCCGAGTCTAAAGTAGGTTGACCAGTCAGTGTTTTTCTCTATTTTTAGTTATGTCCGCTTGTTGTCTTTTCTGACCTTTAGAAATTTAGCAGAATTTTCCAGAAACGAATCGCAATATGGTTTAAAGCACTCTGGTGTCCACGGCTGATATAATCCATGTTCATATTTGGCTTCACTTTGCCTCGTCGTTAACGGGTCTTTCGTAAATTTACGTGTATGTACAGATATCCAGAGTGATTAAAAAAAAACACAACTGATAATGAGCATTATTAACGCTCATAAGAGCCCAGCTGACCCTTTGTTTTGACTGGAGCTCTATAAAACCCTGAAACCACTGACGGCCCAGAGCTGCACAGAAGCCGATTATGAAAAATTCTGGGCATTCTCAGCATTATACATTTTTACAAAAATAATTTTTTTGCTCTAAAACAACATAAGAAAAAACCTTTGAGTTAGGAATAATAATAATAATGTTCTGTATAATAATAATGACAATGAACCTTAAGGAATAATGATTTTTTTGTATATAAAACAATCTTCATTAACCCAGATGACTGTTTGACTCCTCTTGAAGCTATTTTTCATTAAATAATTAAATATAAAAAGTAGTTTGACACAACACAGCTTCTAAAATATGAGAATGAATTCTTAAATAGAATTTTAACACAAAACGAATACGAAAGACTGCTGGTTGTCCTGAAATAGCTGATAATCATCAGAAAAAGAGAAAATATATATCAATAAAATTACATGGGTTAAAAAGAATGGGGCATTATGGAGTTGAATAGCAACAGCAGTTTGGGTGACACAAAGGTGACACTGGAACAAGAGGTCTATACATGGTAGAAAACTTCTTGATCTAAAATTATCTGAAAATAATGTTACAAAGAGCATAAGGAAACAATCCCCATTGGAAAACACTAACTTACATCGAATTAAGACATGTTGAGGTAATAAGTTAACAAATTAATCACAAACACAACTGGAATTTCTAATAAGATCTAGCAATGTCTTGATGATGGAGTAGTACTCCTGATTAGTCTATTAAACATTTAAAGAGATAGCATTTTATCTGTTTGTATTTTGAAATTGAAATGATGACAAAAGTATTTAATTTAGTTGAAGTTAAACAATGAATTTAACACAATATTTAACATTTTGAAATATATGGTGTTTTTAACAACTGTACAGAATTGAGTCAAGCTGAATTCAATGAAGAATTGTATGATGAATGTATTGATCATTACCAAAAGCTTTGAACTATGTAGAAAACTCCAAGAGATTTAAACGTATTGACAGACCTAACAAAGACTTTCCAACTGGACACTCCAAATTGCCCCAGTGTGAGTGTGTGGGTGGTTGTGTGTCTCTGTGCGGCCCTGCTATGGACTGGCGTCCTTTCCAGTTTTAATACCTCTAAGTCGTGGTCAGCAGGGATAGGCTGCATCTCCCCGTGACCCTACAACTGGATATATAGATGGAATGAAAAAGACAGAAAAGCCAAGTTTGGGCAATCCATGATTTAATGTTTGAAAGACAAGCTTTGAGATGAGTTAAACTGCTGAAGTTGTGGGCTTTATCAGCACTTTTAACTGAGTGACAGCTGCATAAAGCGTTGTAACAATGTCCTGAATAAGCATACCAAGACGTATCGTGTAAACAACACGCATACCTAAAAGAACAAAGTAACTGGCTTCCTCTCTCTGCTCTCTGGAATAAGTTTTCAATAATTTTAACCTGTTGTTTTTTTCTTACTGTGCCATTTCATTGCTCACATTGATTTATTTATTTAAACAAGTACATATCTTGAGACTAAAAAGCTGGATTTACTAACTAGGCCGATTGCCACTACAGTAGAAAAAAAACTGTAATTATTGTTAGCTCAGACAACTGACAAAACAGAAATCTTGGGTATGCTGAGTCTGCGTCATATTGCGGGCAACTGGGCACTCACAGGTAGCCCCAACAGTGATTTTTTCTTCTTCTTTTGATCACCTACGCTGTATATTGCTTCTTTTAAGCTTTTTGGATTTATCGAGTTGAAAACTGAATAAATATGAACACTGTTCCAACAGGCTTGATCAACACAAGCATGAAGAAGAGGGCGAGGGGGTTGCAGGTTTGTGGCGTTTCCAGGACCAAGGAGGATCGTGAGTGCTCTACACACACCTAAACATCTGTGCTCAAATATCTCACCCTCACTACGCTCTGCACACAGTTGGATGGCTGCTACATTTAGTGGAACTAAGACAGATTGAAACTGGATGATTCAAACATTTTGCCGACAACTTGTACGTTTCCATCTCTCACCCTATGACTGTTGGGAAAAGCACAAGCCCTCCAACAAATGGAATAATTGGGTATGGTTAATGGAGAAAAACTCGGCAACTTTATTCTGGTGTTTTGGGTATCCACATAATATTTAAATGTGAACAAACCCCTTATTTTGAAACTCCACAAATGTCTCACTGCTACACTTTATTCTGTGTACATGAGCTCTGCTGTGTTGGATATCAGCACTACATCAGTGGATTTTCTGGTTGCTCTCCTGTTATTGTGAACCACATTCTGCTCATTTAGGGGGTTGCATCCAAAAGTGTCGGAATATATACTGAGAGGACAGAGATGGTGCAAAGTGTACACAGACTGATGGCATTATTTGAGCATATGGAAAAGACCTCGGTGTTGGTTCAAACTCTGCCTTAATGAATTATACTGTTGGTTTTCTGTGTGATGACAAGATTTCACATTTCAAATATATAAGCACATAGCACACTATTTAGTCCCATCAGTAGTTAAGGGGGGGCCTAAAAGCTTGTTTATTGTATCCTGTTGATGTCTGTTCATGCGGCTCTTTCCCTGGCAGCCCAACATGATATTTTTCTATACATTACTCCCACATGGGAGCAGAGAGGTACAGCAGGTATATTTGTGGAATGCCCAAACAATCACAAATGCAGCGATAGCTCCATAAAATCATCCTTCAACAGGAAAAGTGGCAACACTCGCATGACCGATTCAAATGTTACAGGAGAAGTATGTGAAAGACCTGTTGTTAATACTATGTCGATTTGTGTGTTTTTAACTGTAAGATTCTGTGATCCCAAAGTTTAGTTGGGATCACATGAGTTTAGAATTGTTTGTATAGCAAAGTAAGAAGAGACAAAATGTCTAAAACGTCAGTTTTCACGTTTGCTGATGTGTGTCTGATGATCCTGTGTCCAGGCTGTGCTCTGTGCAGACTCAGCGATGATGACCCCGCCATATATGGGGAAAAGGTTACACTCAAAGAACACAAGCTGTCAGTCCATTACTTCTGCTTGGTAAGTCTGTGCGCGTCTGTTTTTCTGTACAACCCGTCTAAATCCAAGAGGGTCCAACTATTGTAAATGGTACAAAGAGACCACAAGAGTTTTATACTGAAACAGGAGGCCGAAAGGGGTTCATACACGTGCTTCCTGCGTAACTCGTAAAGCCACTCTGGTGGTGTTAGGCTGAGTCCCCCCTATTTAATCCACCGTTCTTGGATTTAATATTTTCTTTATTGACATAACTTTAATGAGGACATAACACAACTGAACATAAGTGTACGAGACACACATCTCACCTAACTTTTTGTGTGGGTTAATAATTTATTCCTTGAAGAAAAAGAGCAGATCCACTTTATTCCAGTGATCTGACCTGGTTTCTGGCTGTTCCCATAGACTTGCTTTGGCTGAAACTTTTGTGTGATCAGTCTTTGAATCTCCTGAATCCCATATAGACTTTTACTTAGTTCCTCCATCAGTACCAGTACTCCAGCTGTTTTGGGATCTTTTCAGGTCACAGTTATGGCTTTTTAGCAGCTATCCTTCCCTTTAAAGCGTTCTTCCATCAGGCATCTGCTTATTCTCATCCTGGAGACTTTCGCAAACTGAATTTGAAGCATTTATCATGAAGTACTGCAGTTCAGACACTTTTGCTTGTTTTAAGCTTCTTTTTTTTTTTTCAAACATTTCAAATTATTTGGATTTATAACCCAATTCCTCCATTCATCCCGGAATTTCATCCCGAAATACATCAAGCAGAACAGTCAAGTGAAGTAAATAAATAGAATTTTACATCTTTATCCAGATATAATAATGTCCTTTAATATTTTTTCACATTCTAGTAAACCAACATATTGAACAATTAACAACTAGTAAAAAATGAATAATAATCATATTTTAGTGTTAAAAGGATTGAGAAAGTGAAGGATTGCATACCAGGGACAGGCCTGGGAGAGACAAGGAAGAAATCCAGGAAGAGGAAATGTATATAGGTGGAGTGAAGAGTAACAATTAGGCCTTTGAAACCAGGTGGCCATCTTAGGTGAGTTGGGTGGTCAGGCCTTGTTTTTGTTCCTATTCTTAATGACTGTTATTCTGTTTAGTATTTGTAAAATGCCTTTTAGGACTGTTTAGCACTGTGTTATGGAATACTTCATGTTAAACAAGAGTCTTATTCCATCTGAGGAAGTGAGAAACAGAAATCTATTGAAGAAAGGTGAAGTGAGAGGAACCACGCTGATCGTACAGGTTATTTATATGAGGTACCAAGCTGCTCTGATCACACAGGAAGTTGCTTTACAATTTATACCCTTTCCTTTGCTGGAGTTAAAGGGAAGTGAATGTTCTGACCCAGTCCTGACCCTCTGAGACCCTCTGTCTCTTCCAGGATAAGATGTCTCAAAAGTCATAGTTAGGATATTGTGAGAAATGATGACAGAAGAGTTTGAACCAGGATATGCCATTAAAGCTACGCCACTTGCTTCTTAACCATTCGTCCATTCATTTTCTTAACCGCTTTCATACCTGTCTGTGACTGATCTACTTTCTAAGCGTGTTTTGCCAAGAATGGGCTTAGCCCACATTGAACTGGGAGAATTATTTAAAGTTTATGTAAATGCAATGGTGTCGCCATACATGCAGAACAAGAGATAAGTACAGTACTGTTCACTGCTGTACAATTCTATATTTAGCAAACATAGAGGTAAAAAGTATTTAATGGGGACTCTTCTTTGGAGCCAGCAAATGAAATTGATTCAATCAACATCCTTTTCTTAAAGTTTCTTATTTATTCTAGTTTTTTATGTCTAAAACTTCTTATTTTAGTAAGTAAACATGATATATTCCAAATGTTTTGACTTGAAATAAGCCTATGTTCAATTTATTCTGACATATGGAATGTCAAGAGTGTATGCCAATGACAACGTGTGTTGTTTTAGTTAACCTCTTGTGGAGTTTACCAGAGAGGTGAAGAGGATGAAGGTGTCTTTGGCTTCCTGGTTGATGACATCAAACGGGAGATCCGCAGGTCGTCCCGACTGGTGAGCTCATGGTTGATGATTATCTATATTACACCATCGGTATTAGAGAGTCCACTGAGTTTCTGTCACACCAAAAATGGCAAATTAGCAATGAGATTCAATCAAAGTAGAACAAAAGGGATCTGTAAACCACACATGGACACACATGAAGCTCTCATGGTCATGTGAATACTCAAAACCCTCCATAACTCCTTAAAAATGAAATAATAATTCCAAATGTAAGTCAAATATTTCAGTGTGTCAATAAGATTACATCTAAAAGCTTTTCTTAAAACATACTTCTTAGGATCGTTTTTGAATATATCAACGGTCCCAGACTAAACCAGGGAAAGAACCATGAAGCCAAATAATGCTTCTCTATTTGTCTTAGTCCTGACTTTTGGAATTAATGAAATAACATAATCTGAAGGCCTTTCTTCAGGTTCTAAACTTTGGCTATGCTCTTTAGTAGCTATATTGCTAAAAGTTGAGCTGCACTTGAATTTAACTCTGAGGTTCTTTGATTCTTTGGTTGGGTTTATTGATTGTGACTTCTTAACTGTGACAAACTGTCTGCTGTCCATATCTTGATGTCCAATATGCTTTTATGAATGAAAGAAATAGCAAGATACAGAAGTGTAAACCGGTTTACCATATGTTGCAGACATGTTTTGGCTGTAAAAAGAAGGGGGCATGTGTTGGCTGCAACGTCCGAAGCTGCCGGCGGATGGTTCACTTCCCCTGTGGGCGGAAACAGATGTTCATCTCGCAGTTTACTGGCTTGTTCCCGTGAGTGCTCTCATTCCAGACAGTTTCATATTAACAGTGGCACAGTCGGAGTCATCTGTCATTTCCCACCAAATATTGGTGGTGAGTTCCGGCTACATTCACCATCTATTGGTGTCTCAAAGAGCAAGAGTATCATTCAAACAGAGGACTGCTTATTCACAGATTTTACAATTGGAACAAACAATGCTAAATAAAAATATTAGATCATAGTGCTTCTCTGCTTCTAAATTGAAAGATGCTCTGAATATAGAACACACTTTTACACACGAATGATCTAAACTCCCTTTGAATCTGCTTGTCTAGGTCTTACTGTCGGGATCACAGTCCATCTCAGTCGATTTGTGTGGCGTCAGACATCAGTCTGCCTCAGTCTTGTTCCATCTGTTTAGATTCCATTGAGCCTCTTTTGTCCTACTCTGTCCTCAAGTGTCCATCTTGTCACACCAGCTGGTTCCACAGAGACTGTGTGCAGGTAGTACATGTGTGCAATAAACCACAATTTTATTTAATCGCTTGCCTATTCATTTAGCATATTTTGTTGCATATTTTTTGTAAGACATGCTTTGAACGTTCTCTTTTAAAATTGTAATGCATGTTGTAGTTGCTGGCTTTGCTAAAGTGCTAATTTATTGCTAAAGTGCACATAAATGCACTGGAGATCAACAAAAGATCAGTCTGTTTGATAAATCTCAATCAACTGTGTTTTATCAAGTGTGTTGTTTTTTGTTCGTTCTTTAAGAAAAAAATCATTTTTATGGTTTAAACATTAGAGGAGGTTCTTTGGACAAAATCCTGCATATAAAGGACTGTGTACCTGACTTCCTTCTTGTATTTACATGTTTGCATCAGCGTCAGGCTCACAGTGCAGGCCTCTTCTTCTTCAGATGTACTCTCTGTAATAACAAAGAGAATTTCCAGGAGGACATGATCCGGATGGGAATATACATCCCAGAGAGGTAATGCAACCATTCACCGCTGAACATAAACCACATGTAAAGCAGGGATGAAAACACTTGACTAATTCTTTTCTGCCATGCAGAGATGCTTCATGGGAGTTGGAAGCAAACGCGTATTCAGACCTTTTGGAGGTTTACAACTATTGTGACTCTGTCACCTGCCTCTGCGAGAGTGGGCGCGCACATTCTGCCAAGAGTGGGTATGTCTTTTAAAGTTCAAATTGGAGACTGTTTAGAAAAGTGTATGTAGTAATTTACTTACATTTATGGCAGTGGGTTAATTCAGCCTAAAGATTCAGCAACACATTGTGATGACGTTATGATAAAATAACAAAACATACAGAACGATGAAAGCAACAGGAACAGAATTTGGTTGACTATTAGATGATAATCATGTTTAGTAATAGTTAAGGAAATAATAGTTAGAAGCCAACTGAACTGACCATATAGTAGATATAGTTGCATTAAAAAACAGGATTTGATCACATGTTTAACCTGAGATTAGAAATAACAAAATACTGTCTGAATTAAAGGGAATTATGGATCACCCAGAATTGAATGTCATACACACAAACTGTAACACTGACAAAGCTGTCAGTTTGATCACAAAGTAAATTATATGGTAAGTTTTTATCCACATTGTGGTCCCGGCAGCTCTTAAAAAGTGAGTGATCACTGGAGCATGCCGCAGTTTAGCGGAACTGTTTAGTGAATAAAGTTATTCAGATTGCCGAAGAAAGGCTCTGTTGGAAATGCATGAATATCAGCAACACATAATTCCTAACCAGGAGCAAAACAATTCCTCTACAGTGGCACTCAGGAACTCAAATGTTTCCTTTCATCTGCAGTCAGCTGCAAGTCACTTACTTTTAATAACTGCTGTTTCTTTACAATTAAGTGGTCTAAAACTAGTGTAAAAAAAAAAAACGGTTGTTTACCTGCTGGTAAAAAGAGGAACATATTCAAATATGTCCGAAACACAACAGAGTACGGAAGGCTCTATGAAGAAACTGCAGAATTTTTCTCAGTGAAACATTGTGTAGAATATTTAATCAATTATAGAGACACAGTTGGAAATTTTATACCGGATGTGACTTTCAGGCAGCCAATAAAAAGACCAATAAATCACTTCATGGGCTGAAGAACATTTCTACAAACAGGAGCTCACAATGTCCATCCACAAGTGCAGGCCGAAGCACTATCATGCAAGAGGAAGCTGGATGTGAACATGATCCACACACACTGCCATTTTTCCTGGACCAAGGCTCATGTAAAATGGCCTGACTCAAAATGTAAACTGTTCTGAAGTCAGACAATTGAAATAATTCAAATTTTTCAGGAAATCTTTAGATACCTGAGCAGTTATTAATCCAAGGGATCAATAAAGTACTGTCTAAGTCTCTAAGTCTAAGTTAGAATCCTCTGTTAGACAGGAATGGGACACAATTCCTCTCCCAAAGGTCGGGCAGCTGTTCTCCTCAGTTCCAGATGTTCCATCCAGAAGAAGAGGGAAGGTCACATGATGTGAAACATGGACTTGTCCCGGCATTTTTGAGGGACATAGTCGCTGTTAAAAATGAAAATAGCAAATCATTGGATTTTAATGTTAGTTGTTAAATGTCTCACTTTCAAGGTTTTAAATATTTCCTTCATTGTGAAAGAACTGCTTCATAAACACGTTCCATCAGTGTGCTTTCCTTTCATTCTGCAAGTTTTTTTTTTTTTGTAGCGTTCCAAATGTGTCTCAATTAACCTTTTCAGTCAATATCAGATGTACCACTCAACCAGTATATATAACTACAATGTGTGCCCGTTGCCAATATCAGATGTACCACACAACCAGTGTATATAACTACAATCTGTGCCCGTTGCCTTCTGAACTGTGAAAGAATATGAGCAAAGTTCCCACTGGAAAGACAGAGGCTGTTCTATTTTTGGAAATAAAGCGTTTTAAACTATTTATTTAAATCAGTTACATTAGAATTTGGCATAACGTGTTTAATTGCGTGTGTAATTTAAACTATATGACGTAAACTACAATAAATCATGCAGAGATAGAAAATATACACAAATGAATTGCTAATGTGGAGGAGCAGAAGATAATCAACAATGGCAATAAGACTAGTAAATGAATAAATCTTAACAGTCAACACATTTGATGTTTCTGTGTTATGTGCTTGATTAAGTTGGTTTGAGGTGATTCGGTGCCGGCTCTGTGGATCAAAGGGGACTCACCGAAAATGTTGTGGGCTGAAACTGGACACGAGAGACTGGGCCTGCGGGGACTGTACAAAGGCCACCGATGGGAAAGGTCTGAGCTACTGTAGATAACCTCACTTCTTGTGTCGTAACGGGTTTATTCTTTCCTATATTTGAGACTTATGCTCTTGCTAGAACTGAACCGTGTGGTTTTGTTTTCCCCCAGCTTCCCTGGTCACGACACCTCAGAAAGGTCAGAGGAGAAACCTACTGTCCAAGCGGCATCTCTCCCCCATTTACTCGTCGGTCAGCTGTAAAAGGTACACAAAGAAAGCACGGCTTAGCCCTTTTCCCTTCTTCAAACTTCATAGTCAGTGCAACTTTGCCTGTTGCTTTCAGACCTTCTTTACCTGCAACGTCTGGATCCCCCGAGGAGCTCCTTCAGCCTTTAGTTGACCGGCTTCAGCCGGTCACCGTAACAGTGGAGGTGAATGACGACCAGGCTCTGTCGGCTGCTCTGGAGCTGGTGGCGAGGGCCGACTTCGATCCCACACACGCTCTGTCCATCAGGTCAGTGGGTAAAAAAACATTTGCCTTGGTTATTTTTCACGCTATTGTCTTTTTTAAACTGTGAACTATCTTCGACCAGGTTCATAGAAGAGCAGCCAATCGCATTTCCCAGCAGCCTCACCGACCCGAACACAGCCAGGCAGTACTTCTTTAAACTGCTGATGCAGCAGATCCAGGAATCCGTAGTGTTTGAAGGTCCTTGTGGGTCCAAAAACCTGGCTCTAGACTCCCAGGGTAATAAGAATTGATCGGGATCATTTATTTGCGACATATGATGTAAATGAGTGCCTGCTCAACAGTGGGGTCGGCTTTTTAATCATGTGTGGAGATCTCAAGCATCTCACTAAGCATTCCATGTTTCATAAATTGTGTGTTTGTTGTTCAGCTCTGCGAGAGGACCTTTACTTTGACGTCGGCTGTCTGCTCGCTCTCTCTCTGGTCCACGGCGGCCCATCTGTTGGCTTCTTCTCCCGCGCCCTCTATCAGTGTCTGTTCAACTATCCGGCCAACTGCCCGCTCAGGATTGAGCACATGACGCCGGACACACTCTGCGCCCGCACAGTTACTCGGGTGAGCACAGGCAAAAAGTCGCCGGCCGTCTGCAGTACGTACCACAGACATTTAAAATTCAAAACGTAACATTTGATATTATTGTGTCAGATCGCACAGGCAGAGTCTTTAGATGATCTGAGGGAAGTCATGATGGTGAGCAGGGAGTACCTGGAGCTGGCTGGCTGCAACGGACCAATCAGCAGCCTGGAGGACAGAAAGTCTCTGGTGGAGGATCTTATCAGTTTCACAATGATCACCAGGATGCAGCTGCCACTGCAAAGGTGAGATAAATGAACAGAAAAAGTTGGTATAGACACACACAGTTGGTAAAGGAACTCTATATGGTGTTTGCGGTATATGCCGTTTGCCTGTTTACAGTACAATCCAACTTCTAGTTCTTTAAAATTACCATGCTTATCCAAAAATGTGTGTTTTAGAAAAAAAATCTTCCTGAAAACAACAAACACATTCATATAAACTTTGGCAAAAATATGGAGTCGTCTCTCTTGGAAGATGTGCATACAGTTGTTGTTTTTTTGTTGTGCAATCACACAAATAAAAAGTCACAAGCATGATCATCCTCGATGATGATTACTCAAGTTGGAAATGTATGTCTCAAATCTTAATGAATTGATGAAAAAAACATAATAGACAAAGACTGTCATACTATTATATTCAAGAAAGACTAGTTTAAACAGCATATTCAATTAGAAGATATCAGCTTTACTGATTTCTGCTCCACCCCTGTGTGATAAATTTAGATTAAAGGCATAATGTCCATCGGATTTCTGTTTTCTCCTTTTTTAAATTGTCTTTATGGACGCATTATTTGTCTCATAAATCTGACCATAAATGGATATTTAGTTGGATAATACACATTGTGTGAAATGTTAGATTTAAAAACTGAAAAGTAAACACACCTTGAGTGTAAAATAATGAAAATGTAATCCCAGCACCAATGTTCAGTGCCTTTTTCACTCTTTTTGAAGCTTCTTTTACTGCAGTTCTAAAGATATGTCCTTCTGTCCTCCTGCAGGTTTCGTGAGGGTCTGCAGACTTTGGGTGTGTTTGATCAGGTGACTTTTCCCATCTTATTATTATTATTATTTCATTATTATTGTTTTTTTGCCTGCAGTGATGCAAACTGTAGAAAGTAATGTGACTGGTAACATCATTAGAAAAGGATTTTACCCCTTCCTAATCACATTGTTTGAATGTCAGTTTCAAAGTTTAGACTTTGATTAACTAAACATTTCAAAACCGAATCTTTGAAACTGAAACATAACTTGTAAGAAATATATACATTCATTTTCACTAAAACAATCAGACTTGATGCAAATACAGTTTAGTGTTTATCTAAAATGCTAAACGTCCTGGTTTAAATCCCAACTTTGCTTTATGTATAAACTTTATGGCTCTCTGTAAATTCATGTAATGTTTATTGGACGTGCAATCCCAATTTCTAGTAAATCTAAACAAGAGTTTAAAAGGAGATTTAGTGAGACTGAAAACGTTTTTGCTTATTTACTAATCTGATGAAAAATCAACCTGCAACAATAAAACCTTGATCTGATCCAGGTCCAGCTCTTCCCGTCCGTCTTCTCCGGCGTTTTCTGCGAGGCTGCTGACAGTCTCACAGCTCACACTCTGGGCCAGCTGTTCACCGTGGGCTTTTCTGAGCGGGAGGAAAAGCTGAAACAAGAGAAGGCCGTCATCAGGTTCTGGGAAAACTTCCTGCTGGAGTGTGAAGGTAGAGTTTATTCAAACTGATTTGTGAAATATTTTGTTTAGACAGAGAATAAGCTCCTCTAGATTCAAATCCAGAGGATTTAATACTGTTCCAGATGGAGCTTTAATTCAACATACCGGTAATCCCTGCCTGAATTTGACTAAATTTCTTAGAAATGTTTTGTGTATGCAGGTATCAAAAGTAAGGCATAAAATGTTCATGTTTAGCGTTTTTTTTAATACAATTGATGAACTCCTGCCCTCTCTTCAGCTGGAAGGAGCTCCATCTCCCTGCAGGACGTCCTTTGCTTTACCACTGGAGCTGAGGAGCTGCCGCCTGTTGGCCTCAGCCCCCCTCCCTCCATTCTCTTCCATTACCATCCCAACCCCTCCCGGCAAGGATCCAAACGGGAAGAGGATGAAGAGTGGAGTGACAACGGGCTTTTCCCCCAGAGCAAGCCAGAGTCCAGAGTCCTCCTCTTGCCCGTCACATCCTCCTACCAGGCTTTTAAAAGCTCTATGGAGCAGGCCATCAGCCACCATGCTCACCTCCTTCCCTCAGAGAGTTAGAGAGGAGTTTGGATTCAGGCATCATCTTCAAAGTCTGTTCCATGAAAGAACTATTATTGGAGCTGCAGCTGTTTTTATGTGACAAAATCCTTTATTATTTAGTTTTAGTTGATCTTTTTTTTCTCATTTTCACTGATTATTAATGGTTATTTGTGCAAGTTGAAAGGGTCAAATTAAGTTTTGATTCTAAACAAAAGTTGATGTTTTTTTCAGCACAGTTCCGGCAGCCATTTTTATATTTGGGGAAATATGTCAGACTCAGTTCCAGAGTTCATCCACAGCTGGAAGGGCTTCATGCCAGATGTGCTCCTACAGTTCAAGTTGTCTCAAAGTAGCAAAACAAAACAAAAAATGAGTGTGTGAAAGGACATTATACAAAGATATGTGTTTTATTGGGACCGAGGAAGGTCGGTGAGTTTCCCATCTTATTCTCACTGGCGTCTGGTTTTGTGTTAAGTGCGATAAATACAGTCGTATTATCAGGATGCACACTCATGGTTTACCAGCACTACTGGGACATTTCACAGGGAACACTTCTGAGCTCAACTGGGCGCTTTCATTTAAAGCTATACTGAAAAATGTGTAAGAAAGTTCAGGACTTTGCTAAATGGGTTGAAAAAACTCAGGAGTGTCCTGCATTTTGTAAATCATCGGGAGATACAAATGTGGCTTCTGTTTCCTCTGTCCAATACTGTCACTGTCCAGTAAAGGATAACCCTCGATACACAACCCACAGAGGAAGCTAATGTGCTAACGGCCTTGACTTTCCTCTATGGTCATTCAGTTTAATTTAGAATAAAGTCACGTTTCACACTTTCAAAACTTTTTATTTGAAGGAAATGTGAAGTTTAAGTTCTGTAAATTTACCTTGGTAAAAGAACAGACTTTCAGTATTAAAACCAGGCAGGTAAATAGATATTTGGAAATCAAATCCTAAAAACAACTGCAATCCACTACACACAGAGGATAGAAGTCTTTCAAACCTCGGCTCTTGTATAAAATTTCCCTGTGGAAGCAAATCTTGAACCTGAGCTCTGTGTGGGACTGAATTTATCCACCAAATGAGACTTGGTGGGGAGATTACAACTATCACATCACAGTAAGGTGAACCTTAAAAAATGGGGGCAAAATAGGGGTATGGTAATGTCTATGTACAACCCCACTATCAGTTCATCATGACTTAAAACCAATGGGTTTTTGTCATAGTTGATTTGTACATTTGTTGAGGATTAACGTGTTTCTCATGTTTCATTATTTACGCATCAGTATAGACCGATAAACTATATACTATAATCTATAAACTGAGACTTAATCACAATAACTTTCCTTTGATTATGTCTTTTTTATCACAACAGTGACTCTGATATGAATGAAAATGGCTTTATCTTCTGTATTTTGTTGTTATGCAAACTGCTACACATCTGCTGGGATTTGTAATGTGCTGACACCATACCTTTTTGCCCTGAGGGTTACTTTTAGCCACCTTGTCCTTTACTATTTTCTTCGGGGTGACTAATACTTGCTCTGTTTTCTGTTTGTCAGATTTAAATGTTGTTTGTTTTGAAAATATTGTAAAACTATTAAATGATTATCAGACTTTACCTGATTTTTAAAAGAACTTGGTGTTATTACTGTGTTTCTGACTGTGCAGGTTCAGTGATGCTCTGTGGTCAGTGGTCAGTATCCCTTACTGTGAATGTCTAGAGCGAGGTTTTCCCATCTTTGATAGACCGATAGAGTAGTTTGTTATATACCAAAGGGGTATTATTTTATTAGTACAGGTAAAATAATATTTGTGGGGGGGTAGGGTGGTTAACACCTTTCTGTGTTCGTAGTTTTTCTTAAGTAACCGCTTGATTTGTTCCAGTAATTGCCATGAGCACATCTCCTTTGGATCAACACGACCCTCAGATAAACTGGTATCTTGAATAATAATTTCTAATGTCACAGAAACACGTTAGGTTTTGAACCAAGAAGATGCTGGGTTGTTACTGTGGCAGCTTCAGTGCTTCGTAATTACCTCAGACAGCAGGGCTGTGTAGACCCACTGACTGACTATTGCAATGATTAGGGCTGAACGATTACAGGAAAATATCTAATTTTCTGGCTGACTTTGCAATTTCAATTTGATCAATTATATTTGATTTTCCTCAAATCAAGCTTCAGTGCAATATTCACAATGTACAGTAACATTTAGAAAAACGACAAAAATTTGACATCATACCATTAAAACCTTAAATACCATTACTCTAAATTAAAAAATGAAAATGAAGAATTGATTTATTATGTATTCATTAAGAAATTTACATTCTATAAAGTTCTTAACCAACAGCAGTTGTTACAACTGAACAAAAACACTCAATCTCAGTGCAATATTCTCTCTGGTGTGGTCAGTGGGAAGGTATGCTGTCTGCTGGCAGCGACTTTTCAATTCAAAGTTTACATTTACGAAATGCACAGTCGGGCAAGGATACAGCTCGGTCGTTCTGCTTGACCACATATCAGAAGTTGTCGCATAACACTCGACATTGTAGGTGCGGGAGGGGATTACATACCTTCTGTTCAGCGAGCTGTTAGGATTGGCTTATATTTACTAAATGTAGAGGGTTACTTTGTTTTACTTTATTGCTAGATTCACTACTGAATTTCATATAATTTATGAATGGATTTTGGTCATTTTAAGAAATATACTCACACACTGGACTCATGTTATGACTATAGTTGTACTTCAAAATTTCTCTTTTTTCCATGAGACATTGGATCCAGATCTTCATGGACAACACTCAAGCACACACATTTCTTATCACATCTCAGTGAAATCTGCATGGATTTGGATCTGGCCTGATCATGTCAGATGGTACTGGCCAATAAGACTCGGATGCGTCCAGTCCTATATCTGTACAGGGCAGGCCCAGCCCAAGGAGATAAATGTCCACTACACCCAGAACTAGGCTTTTTTATGATAGAGAACCTCATTGAGCTTTGTCAGTTAAGATTCCAGTGCGCTGACATACTTTACATTACATTAATAAATTCCATCATTTCTCTGGTTTATTCTCAGTCTTCCAATTAAAAAATTGGGCTAACAGTATGGAGGATCATTTTAAATCCCTCTTTGGGTTACTGGTAACGGACAACATGGCCTTGGCAATGTGGTGCGTTATGACTGTGATCAATTGGTTAGCATGACCTGTCCACGAGCAGCAGGCCGCCTCTGATTGGTTGGAGGGACGGTAGGGTGAGGGGAATCAGGCTATGTGTAAAACAGCTGACATCAGATTCAGGGTCGGTCAGGATCACTGCAACAAATCGCGACTTTGGGGATCATGTGATCGGTTGTCTGAAATCGCAATTTTGATCAGAAAACGTTAAATTGTTCAGCCCTATCAATGACACACAAGTTCCCATGTAGCTAGCCAATGACAAAACTGGACATGCTTATAGATACAGCTTTGCTGTGCAGCATTTTCAAAAACACAAAGAAAAGATAATGGAAACTGTTGAGTGATTCACAAGTAATCTGTTTGATTTGGTTTTACTACACTTTGTACCATTATTAACATGGTCTTCCTTTTCATTCAGAGTGCAAAATATGGTATTATTTAGCTTACCTGAGCAGGACAATAGATACAAAGACACACACATTGTAACAAAGAGTACTGAAGAGTGGCTGTTTTCTTCAGCTGCATTTTTCATGTTTCACCACACGATTATTACCAGGCAACATATGGCTTCATATGAGCAAATATACATTTAATTGTGAGTGATTAAAACAATCAAGATACTAAAAATAAATAAATCTTGCCTGAATGTTCAAAATTGAAGTCCATGCGTACTGTTTTTTATTTTTATTTCTGTGGTTGAATTGCATTTTTTGTCCTCAATTATGGGATATTTTCAAATAATTTCCTCCAAAAGCATCTTTCACTGAAGTTTTCTTTTTCTGTTGTCCATGCTTGCCCAGAATTCAAACTCCTGTTCCATACACACAGGTTGATAAAATTTATAATAGAAAAATTCCAACCCAGATTTTCCCAGCAAGATCACTTTTGCACCAGGTGCACATTGTTAATTTGATTGGCTTCCAACACATGATCTGAATGATCCTTGATTACCTTAGTCAGAGACTCTGTAGTCTGGAACCATCCATCCATCCATTATCGTTACCGCTGATTGGGTCGCTGGGGGAACTGGAGCCCATCCCAGTGGTCAGTGGGTGAGAGGCGGGGTACACCCTGGACCATCGCAGGGCAGTCTGGAGCTAGTTAATCTGAAATTAAACAACACCAAGCAATTGGATTAGTGTGGATTGAATTAAACCAGATTAGTTTAGTTTTGGTTTTATTTAAACCCTGACTGGGAAACTGGTCCAGAAAGTTCCATTTAAACTTAAATTGAAACTAAAATAATTGTGAAAAATACCAATACAATTTTTAGGACAGAAAGTGTTATCTGAAAATCATTACATTTGCGATGTGTTTGAAATTGCCCACTCAACATTTCTAAACTTTACCCCCTTTTTTTATCTCTGTGAATCATTATGTTTGTTAATTTACTATAGCTTCATTCTAATTCTTCACCACAAAAAATCTCTAAAAATATCTCAAACAGTTTCAGTGATTAGAATTGAAGTTTTAGCTTGAACATTTCCACAATACTTTGCCAGCATTGTTACATTTAGGGCACATTCATACACACAAAACTGAAATTCTCTGGGACTTCTAGTGTTAAAAAAATATTGAACGGTTTATCTTCAACTAATCGAGGAAAGTAGATGATATTTCAAGAGATATTTTGTTCCAACTGTTATTTCCCTTCACAGGAAACAGTTTGCTGGTTTCTTAAATAATGCTCATTGTTGCTTACTTGTTAACAGAAATGAGTGTGTCCTTAACGTTAGAGATTAGACTGAATACTATTTAGTGCTCCTGAGCCTGTAACTTCTTAGCCTGTTCCTTACAAACATCCAATTTGAAAAGTTTAAACTACGGTACTGGTGATTATCCAACTCACAGCTCTACTGTCTATCAAGATTTTTAACATGCAATTAAGAATACGGAATTATACAGAGCTTGTTACATGCATAGATAAAGACAACAGATTCTTCTTGATTTATCTAGTTGATCTGATTACATGTGGGCAACTCTTAATCATATGATTGTATGATCCTGATATTACTCTTACCTTCTCGTTGAGATTTAACACGCAATGCATTGGTAAGTTTTGGCATGTGTGTTTTGGGTAGAACTGCAAATCACATTCTGTATACTGGTAGTCCATCCTACAGTTCCATCCTACAGGTCCATATCAAATTCTAACTATCCTCCAGAGCTCCAGCTTGACCTGGAGTTGCCCTGGGCTTATAGTCAAGCAGTAAATGAGTTCATATTCCATCCAAAAACTTTCATCCTACCCCCACCCCACAAAAAACAAAAACAAAACAACCAAAAAACCAAAAACAAAATAGTCCATGAATCAAACATCCACAAAAAAGCCCTGAACTCACAAAGGACAAAATCAGATCAAATGGAATGTGCTTCCTTCAAATTAAACCTATTATTTCTTTTTTTAAATCAAAATACCCGGAGGGAAAATGTACACTTACAGCTAGTAGACTCCGTCTGCTGTCATGGGCCTTGATATACTACGACGGAGTATTAGGGCCAGGCTAGAGAAGTTTTTTTTTTTTTTTTAAATACGAGAATAAAGTCATAACATTATGAGAATAATGTTGTAACATTATAAAGTCGTAACTTTATGAGACTAAAGTCATAATATTACGAGAATAAAGTCATAATATTACGAGAATAAAGTCGCAACATT